>JAQIWI010002561.1:0-12081 GCA_034698825.1 Deuterosminthurus bicinctus | reverse complement strand
AACTAGAGCCCGTCTAGATTTTTTTTGGGAAATGAACTTAAATTTCTGCTTGTTTTGCTCTTAAAATTTGTAACGTGTAATGATTTTTGTTGTGCAATTTCAGATAATTTCCCCATTGATGCCGCTTGCTGCATTCAGCGTACTTTGCATTGGAGCTATCATCATCCTTTTATGATGGACTAAGCCAATGCATTAGCTCCTGGACTTTACAATAATAAAAATATTATGACTATAAAAAATCCATGTGACCATCTCCACATACCTGTTGACTTAAGGCTGACGTTGAAATGTTGTGGGTATTCCATAATTTCATATTACTTGAACGTAAGACTCCGACACGTTCCTACATTATGGGAATGCATTCCCATATTCAGCAAAAAGATTTGTCTTTCTGTGAACCACCAAGTGCACTTCAGACTGTGCGAATGATTGCCAACAAAACAGTTTAAATCTATAATTTGAATTTTGGATGTTTCCTTAGTAGCATTGAAAGTGAGTAGAGAGAGGATGCAAAGAAAATTGTATTATGTGGGTGGAGCTGTTTCCAAGTCCACGCAAACCCAAGCAACCGACGGGTCAAATCTCTTCTACTATGGACTGGTCATTCTGTGAGGCTGATTCCTACCTCGTAAGTCTTTACGCATCTGTGTGTATAATTTGCATCCACTCATTTGTATTTATTCTTTAACAAGTCTTCAACTTCGTCTTACCTTGGACGTAAGACAACTAAAAGAGTTTTAGTGAGGCTCTGAACGAGAAAGATTGGATGTCAGCGCTGACCTGGCTAACGCCGTTCCGACCAGATTCACTCCGACTGAAACACCTGTAGTGTTGTGGATGTACAGGGTGCCGCAGAACACCTTTCTCTCCCCTGCAGCAGTTGCCACTTAACCGATTTTTGTCTTATATAGCTCATTCTAAAGATAATTTGATTGCGGATCTCCTCCAGTTTAAAATTTTAAAATCGGTCGATTAACACGGAAATGGCAGGTCAAAATGTGGACTTCAGGACAAAAGTAAATTTGCTTATGAACATAAGCAAACTTTGACCAAATTTATCTATTTCTTATAAGCCCGTAAGGCGTCACGTTGCTGTTTTCGTCAACTTCCATGTCTTTGTCATTCAGACCATCATGTCCCACTTGTTCGTCTTACTTTTCTTCGTCACCAATTTCCATTTCTTTCATATTGACGCCACTTTCCTACTGCGGCCTACCATCATAATCTTGTTCATCTTGAACCTGCAATGGAACAAATAATTATTGGCTTATTAATGTATTCAAGACATGAGCATTATTTTTTTAACATCATAAGCTAATAATGCGCTACCTTGTCTTCGTCACCAATTTCAAAGTCTTCCTCATTGAGGCGAGCATCATCCTTCGGTTTATCATCATCAATTTGTTCATCATGAACCTGCAATGCAACATACTTATTATTTACTTATTAACACAAGCAAGACTAGAACATTCAATATTTCATCTTATAAGCAAACCTTGTATTCGTCACCTACTTGTATCACTTCTTTATTCATGGCATCATCATTAATACGGCCACCTTTAATATTCTCCGTACCGTCAGAAACTTCTTACCTTCAACCTGCACAGTAAATTCATTGCTTACTATCATCAAATCACAAAATTTCAAAACATCTTCTTACCTTATCCTCTGCCACTGCCTCCCGCTGCATTTCATCTACTACGTCATTTTCTTGCCCAAATAAATTCGTATTACCCATTGCATTGTTGACTTTTCCTTCTTATTGAAAGGCTGCCTTCTTGACTTTGAAGTACACGCGTACTTTTCCACCTTGCGAAAAAACATAGGAGGCATTTTTATGGAAACTTGAACGAAGTTACTTGTTGCTTACTAAAAATGTCAACTCAATCCAACTTGTCTCACAACTATCCTTCCACCACGAACTACAGCTGCAAAATGATGATGAATGTGCTCCGACGAGAGTAGCGCTGGTCAAACGTTCTTTCTCCCTACGGAAACTTCCCTATGGAGGTAAAGGAATTTTCCACAGTTTCGCGTCAAACGCTAGGGGAACAATTGCACCGGAATATTGACCCACTCTTGGAAGATACTATCATCCTGGTAGCCGTTATTAACCACAAATAACTCCGCCACTCCCGCTTCGAACACAAAACAATTCTGGTTTTCCTCGTCTTTGACACTCTCCCTGGGATGGTCACTCCTATGGCTAATAGCGGGGGTATCCATTTTTCCTTTAAAACTAAACACAATACTAAATGGACAAAAGCCTTACTAAGACTACATCCTTTCCACCGTCCTGTACCTGCGGAAGGATTTTCAAGGATGTTGATACCTCGGGGAACTCCAAGTATACAATGACAGAGAAAGCACTAAAGACACAATCAAGCTCTCACATATGAATGCGGTTATAGTTCGATCACACTGCATGAAGTGCTTCCATTGCCATCTACCTGTGAGCAGGTACAGTTGCTTACGTTAATTAGCAAATTATGGGGTTCAAATGCAATGCTTATACAACGCACAAACGCGCTTAGTGGCATAAGTAAAACTTCTTGCTCATGTCTTTCGGGGGAAAAGGGCGAAGGAAAGTCCGACATAGTGGGTGTAGTCGTTGAGTGTTATAACGTGCGTCAGTTTAAGAGATAACTATGGGATGCCAAAGAATGAACCCAAATCACAGATCCTACCTTTCAGCAACCCATACTAACTCCAAACTTGCTGACAGTCCCAAGTTCCATGAAGCAATGTGTGTCAATCGGTATTACGTTTGCTAATTAATTATGTTTATTGGCATAAGCGAATTGTCACACTACAGACACATTCGTTATTATAATTATATACTAGCTCCCGCTGCAGCCCCACCACCACGATCGCCACCCGCTCCTCGGCTTCACCGCTTCACTGGATGAAATGGCCTGTCTCCACCATCATCATCATCATCATCCGATGCTGGTGGTACATCTTCCACCAGCTCTGGTTCGTAATCAACATCCGAATCTTCCTTTATATATCTCTGGCTTATTTTCGTCTTCTTCTCTGTTATAAGTCTACAGAAGTAATGAATAATAATTGCTCGAGAAACAATAACATATACATTTAAGTATCGCACCTCCTCTTCCCATCAAAAGATTTCTGTATTATTTGAGTCGAATAAAGCGTTTCGACGGCCTTCACGTTCTTTTTCTTTCCATGCTTCAGTTTCCTGTGCTCAAGTATTTTGCGCGTCCGGAGCGCAAGGAAACGAAACTGGACACCCTTCTCGACGTGCTGGCACCGGAGGGGGTCGTAATTAGCATGCCATTTTCTATTATCAATAATTAAATGATTACAAAACAAAATAAATCCTATCGTCATTAACGTAGGGTAGAAATGTGTACACTTACTTAAAATGGTCATCCCACCCGATTTTGTTTTCATGAACTTGATTACGGCAAATGTAGTCAGACGGTCCTCGGGACCTTCCAATGCCATCGGTACAAGCTCACCGACTCGGTGATTTAGGTCTGCCGCTTTGTCCATATTCATTGGCACACCGGATAATTTGCTGACTCTTTCACGAATATTGTTCCTTCCAGCACTTGATTCAAAATTTGCCGTTACAGCACGAGCAAAACTCCCCAGAAAGTCAATGGAAGATACGAAAGTATTATGCATTGTACGAGGGTTGTGTACTCCAGACTTCATTTCTTCGGTATGTGTTTTCAGTGGACGCGCTAAAAACGTGTCCATAGATTCTCGAAAATACATAGGCAACCCGTGTGCTGTTAATATATCATTGGCATCGGCCGCATTGAGCAGAAGTCGTATCTGAAAATGTTATTATTTATTCGTTGTTTGTAATCATAAGCAAAGTTGAACTGACTTCTTCGTCCTCGACTTCCGGGGGCCCAGGTTCTTTCGCTTCATGGTCAATCAGTTCATGTTCTACGGGCTCTGATTCCAACGGTTCCGGTGCATTCGAATCCTCTGGTGGAAGTTTTTGTTTTCCTGCATTGCCATGCCTTTTACCATCCCTTCAGTACTCATCAGTTGCACATAAATATCCCATTCCATCCGCAACAGTCTGCTTTGACTGATCCAAATTGGCTTCACAAGTGGATGGCGCTGCTATTATTGGAACCTTTGGATGCGTCTTCCGAAAGTTGAAGCTGAACAATGAATATTGTGTAAGTTGTCAAGGCGACAATGATTCATAAAATTCAAAATGCCCAAAGCTGAATCCTTTTCAATCAGTAAAGTCAACATAGTTACCCCAGCCCCGGGGACACAATACGAGTTGACTTTGATAAAGACCCTGCAGTTAGACTACAGTCCCATTTCGCTGCATGCTTTGCGACCAGAAACAACTGTTACAATCAAAGAACCAGTTTGAGCTAACGCTACGTCAGATTTCAGAAGCAACTAACTTTTTATAACCTCGGATCGCCTGAACAATGCTAAATTGTTGGATACGAGCACCTCCTTGAGTTCCTCTCGCTTTGTCTTCACCTGCAAAAAGTTCTTGGAGAATACTTGAAAAATATGTCCGATATAAACGGACTTTCAAGCGCCTGGCAGCACAACCGCCATTACTACGAAATAATTATCTGTAAATCCGACCACAGTATCGCGAGGCCAAATTCCATTATAAATGACATTTTAATGACCTTTTAATGATCGAAATAAATGTAGTCTCTTGAGATCATCAAACATTTACAACTATCCATTCGATACATTCACAGGCTCTGCTGGCAAAGTCCATGTGGGACTCTTCTTCGCGAATAATACTCTACTATTCTTATAGAGGGTTCAACTATTATCCACCGGATCTGAACTAAAAAAGCCACTAGAATAATCAGTAGGCACCCAAGCCAAGCCAACAGTAGTAATTGAATTTGCTTATTTTCCAAATCAATAGGTTCATCCCCGTTGTCTTCTATTCCAGTGTCCCAGTCTGTTATGTTCCATTTCTGTGAATCTAGTTCAAGAGTATCTCTGTACAACCAAATCTGAAACCGTCTACACGATGCCTCTGTCATGAGGTCAAGAATTCCTGAACTATAGTAACGATGCAGGATAGTACGCAGTAGACTGACGCGCGGAGGAAATGTTATCCAGCCATAAGGCCCACCCTCGAGGACCCTACCTCCAATATGACATTTGACGTGAGGAAAGAGCAACTCAGCTGCTGCCTTTAATGGACCAATGAACTTCCCACCCAACATGATGGTCTTGAGTGAATGACCAACCACATATGCCAAATATTCTTTGTTTTCAGTGATGTTCACGTAATCAGCACGAGTCCGCAAGCTGTCAAGGTAATCCATTCCAGTAACAAATGTTGAGCGCTCGTCAAGGAGCTCGATTGCAGCAGGATTGTTGCAAACTACCATTTGATATTGCAATGTATCCAGTGTGACATTCCATGGGTCCTCATGTCATGAGACAGTTTTCTTCCAATAAACAATCCACATGTACTCTCACGCTCACGCTTATTTTTACACCGCTTTCTTTCAACGTTACAGCTTATTTTTGTCTGCTTTAAGCATGTGAAAACCTAATTTTTGCAATAAACAAAGTCAGACACGCCAATACATTTGTGTCTCAGCGTAAGTGCTTGCGGGGTTAAAAATACAAATTATCGTTAAAAATATACGTGGGGCGAAGGCATGGTCATTTCTTTTGTCGTGTAATACAACATAAATTCTTTTGTCCACTGAGCATAATGATGAAGTTCAAACGTAAAAATTTCAGGGCTTTAGCCTCGATTATTTCTTACGTTAGCTCGCAAAAGATTCTAATGGGGGTATCCAGCTACTAGTCCATAGTATCAAAAAGTATCATCATGGGATTTTCCAGAAGGTACTGATCATTACAAAAAGAAGTGCATCGTTATACAACGATGCGATGTTTCTTAGCATGAAGTTACACAACGCATACATGTGTCACTTGGAACTGTCCATTAATTACAATTCTAAGTTGCTATTAACTAATATAATTTTACATTTTATCACTCTCACTTGAGTCATGCTAATAAAAAAACTATGGGCGACATTAGATAATGATGCTATTTTAGTAATCGTCTCCACTCATGGCGTTATAAAACTTTCAGTGTTAGCTTTATTAACATATGGGAACTTACGAATTTCTGTCCAAAAGCCCCGGTCACTTGGTGACCTGAAGGAATTTACTGTGGGCCTAGAATATGGTACTAGCGGAAACTGCTGAGGAGCAAGACGGAGACGAACAGCTGAATTTTTGGATTTGTTAAAGGATTTAGCTCCTCTTGTAGACACTTTGCGCAGTGTTTGGTACAATTTCCGGTAAAAACCTTAATTGTAGGACATTTACAGCAACTGATTTAGCTTGATTTTCTCTCGTATTATCATCATCTCCCATTTGTGATTTTTCAAGTTAAATGGCTGCTATTGTTGATTGCACAAATATCGATTCTATTCAAGCTGAGTAAGGAAGCTTACACAACTTTCTTTTTCTCTTCTCAAGCATCATCACCATGAAATTTCACTTGACGTCTTAACCAGATCGTACACAGGCTCATACACACACATATATGTTTCAGTCTTTCTGAATTATGAGGTTGGAATCGTAGTTGGTCAGCCTGATCCGTGCCATTTCTTGGTCACTTGTGTTTGTTGAGTACCGTCTCAGGGCAACAAAAGTCCTTACAGTTTTTAGCCGCAGCGAACGCTTAAGCTTGAGCAGCCCGTTTATTTCACATTTAATTTAATTTTTGTTGTTGTTCTTTTAAAATTAAGCTCAAATATACATCCATGCTTTTTTAAGACTTTTTTGGATTTTGATTTTTGGGTTTTGAGGTGGGGGAATCGATTGAAAGTAGGGTCCCAAGGTTGGAAATGCCAGTTAGATTTTTTGGCGGTAGAATATTCAGTTGAAACTTTGGGTGCCATATATTCCAGTTTCCCACATGGACCCTTTTAGTAAAGTCCCAAGATTCGGCCTTTATTACAGACAACACAAAATACGGTATTTTTTTCGGGATTGTGCTTGCTCTCCTTTTTAAAGACTTCCTTGTCACTCGGGGGTCGTTTGATGCGTTGCAGATCTTGGTATTTCAAATAACTCCTCATAATGTTGCTGTCAAAATCTTTAGTGTCATTCTTCTTCTTAATCGTCCAGTATGCAAAATTCGCATCAAAAATTGATAAAAAAGAGTTACATTGGTGCAGAAGTTTGAGCCTGTGCTTCAGGCACACATTAAGGTTTCGATTCCTTGACTCGACATAGCTGATTAATGATCAAACTTGAGCCCAGGATCTTGAGAACAATCAAACATTTTGATTACACTCACACCTTCCCAAATTTGAACAAAGTTACCCTTTCTGAAGATCAGCTGTCACTGAATGAAAAGGGTTATTGAATTGATCAAATAAGGGCTGCTTATGTAGAGCGCATTCTAGATGATAAGCTCAATAGAGCTGCAAAAATTCTTGACTCTGTGGTCTACCGATCTCCAAGGACCAATCATCTTTGCTGCAAACAATTTCTTGGCAAGTGCTACGACTACGCACTTTCAGTGTCTGACCGTGGGTTTTTCGTTGAATGAACTCATTGTTGGAATACAGCTTCCCAATTCATCAAATTGTTCCAGTGTCGAAATCTTGAGTAAAGTATTGACAAGTATTTCATAGTGTTCACGGTAGCAAGCCAACTTACTCACAAGCCGTTAGGACATCAGAGGCAGATAAATTTTCAAAGATTGTTTTAAGTACCTGAAAGAATACAAACGCAAAAATTTATCTCTAAAAACCACAGGAATTCTGCTATAGCGCAAAAGGGTTTAAAAAACACTAAATGCAAGTACGAGTTCACGAAAACAGTAATTTTATGATTGGCATTTGACGGTTACGCATTTTCAACGGAATAAGTACTATTTGTGGTTGGGTATTATTTGGCAAGGTTTGGTTACGGGGATTTTAGGTGAAGGAATATTTTTGGATAAAGGTAAACGAAAGCCAGACATTCCCAAAAGATTTACAGTGATTCGAACTGAAGAATTCATTTTAGAAGAATTAATTATCATTTCATAAGATATGGGTTCGGTCTGAATATGCTTCAAAATTCGAAATTAATTGTGGCTTAATCACTTTTATTGTAAGCACCGGCGCATGGGCTACCAGATTGGAGAAATTTGCAATTAAAATTAAGATTCTTGATAAGATTTGTCATGAACGTTCTAGTGTGATGGCAGTTTCAAGCTCATTCCCGGTAGTTTCGTGTGAAATTCATCCAGACGGCTGTTAGTGAGCTGGTTTATCCTGCAGAAGCTCACTGGTGTAATAAAAATTTCATTGCCTCACTCCCACTATTGAAAATTTCTACGTGTTACGCACATCACACACCGATTTGGACCATTGGCGTCAATATTTGAGGCAAGAAACCTCGATGCAACCTAATCTTGTGCTCCGTGATAGCCCGGTAAATAAAGCCAGGGATAAAGAATAATAAGGCAACGCAGTAGTTATCTGAGCCGGGAACGCAAATATCTGGATGGGCTTCTTAAAAAGCACTCCCTCACCCTCATTAATTTCTCTTCTCAAAATGTTTAATAGTTTTCTCTCTCCGTTCCTGAGTGGATGCCCTTTTAAAGCACCAGTGTCGTTGTGAAGGATGGACGTAATGCTGATCATCCATTGCCAAATGGAGCGCCAAATTGTGCCAAAATAGATTTAAAGACTTACTTTGTTAGCCGGTCACAAACAACCGGGGATGTTTTTCTTCATGAACGCACAAAGATAACCTATTAAAACAAAGAGCTGATATATGTTAAACATGCGTATTATGTTGCGATCCGGTACCATTACGAAAGCTGGGAAGTGTCTGAAATAATGCCAGTCCATCTTCGCTAACGAAGCCAGTTCTCTTAATAAAGTATGATTAGCATTTTCATTCGATCCACCAATTTGGTTGAACTGTGTCGAATTCATTTTGCATCTATGAAAAACACATTATTTCATAGCCTTTGGCTTTAAAAAAGACAATGCATTCGAGACATTAACAACGTTGGCGTCAATTTTTAATGGGAGATCTCGGTATTTTTTCTGTATTTCTCCCTGATACCTCACATGCAAATTTTAATTTGAAGCATGCATTTTTTTAGGTATGTTCGTTCATCAGAGGAACCCGAATTGGCAATGTTATTTATACGTCAATTATTAAAACCGCACTATTATGTATGTGTGTGTGTAGTGTCTATGTATTGAGCATTATTTTTTTCTTTAACCTTAGTTTTAGAAGACATTTGCGAATCCAGAAATTGTTTGCGGTTTTTTGTCGAGCTTTATGGATTGACGCTTCGTTGAATTGTAAAACTCCAGTTTAATCTCCAATAGAAACAATAGATTTCTCCATTTTCAATCCCATAATAAAAACTCCATTTTGAATTTTAACAATTTAAATTGAGACAGTTTTTGAGAATAATGGAAAGAAAATGAATCTTAAAAAGGGTGCGAAAGGCTACAACTAACATAAGTCCATTTTTTTTCAAAGCAGCCGACGACAGAAGATTTGGATTGTGACGCTGATAAATGTTTCCTGTGTAAAAGTCGTTTGTAGGTGAAACCTATTTACATTTCAAAGTTGCTTCCAAAAAACAAAATTCGGGTAATTATCTGTAGAGACTGTATTTTATTGATCAACCTGGGAAATTTTCAAACGTACAAAAACACGTCATATTGCTTTTTATGGTAGCTCATTGTAACCTTAGTTCGTAACCATGAACAAAAGTCTCCCCACCCCTTACGCACAGGAGGTAGGGGGTGGGTAACTTGCGTGACATCGGATGACGCGGACCGCGTATCTCCGTGGTTTTTCGACCGATTTGGCTGAAATTTTGTGCATCGATACTTCAATCAATTCCATTAGGGGGCTTCTCATGGCAACTCTGAAATCAAAAAACTAACAAAGTACACATTGTAAACATTTACTTGACGACCAAAAATAACATCTGTAACGAAATGCCGTAACTTTGTTAGTTTTTTGATTTCAGAGTTGCCATGGAAAATCCATTAATGGAATTGATTAAAGTATCGATGTACAAAATTTCAGCCAAATCGGTCGACAAATTCCGGAGATACGCGGTCCGCGTCATCCCATGTCACGCAAGTTACCCACCCCCTACCTCCTGTGCGTAAGGGGTGGGGAGACTTTTTTTCATGGTTACGAACTAAGGTTACAATAAGCTACCATAAAAAGCAATATGACGTGTTTTTGTACGTTTGAAAATTTCTCAGGTCGATGAATAAAATACAGTCTCGTAATTGTGTCATGGTCAGCTTGTCACACATTCGAAAGTGCGTGCAAGTAGCTATCAAAGAGGTACCCTTTGTACACATTCAATTTACTGCTTGTAGTTCTCTCTCTCTTTCTCTCTCTGCAGAATTTATGCTGGATCCTTTGAAAGGACTCCGAGGCCTTCTCTCTTTGTTTTGAATTTTAACTTACAACGACAAAATTTTGCATGCTAAGATAGATTGACATTTATAGTTCTTGTGTGTCCAATTTACAATGAAAGATTATAAGAGAAAAGAGGAAGTCATAGTTTTGAAGAGAATGTTGGAATCCATTGTAGCGGGTACCGTTTCGGCGAAATCTTACGTGTCAGCTCCTTCCAATCGTGACAAGTCGACTTCATAAATTGCCTGTAGATCAGTGTTCAATGGGCGGACCAAACGACTGTCTGTGGCAAGTCGTGACTTTACTTCAGTTTTACCTCTGAAACTGCCAATCCCAAGCCCAGCATCACTCAGTGGTTGAATTAAACGACGGGTCAAAGCTATAACTGCATCAGGGACATTCGGTGCTGCTGCTGCGTTACGAAGACTCAAGCAGAAAAAAACTCTGGAGAAAAACGACACCAAGTTAATGAAATTAGATTTACTCAAAAGTTCACATGATTTGCTTACCACCAGAACGGCAACAGTTGCGAAAAGTAAGGCTGCGTTTGAGGTCTTCATCTTGATGGAAATTTTTTCCAAAGGCACAAGTAGGCTTGAGTTGAGAACGACGTTGCAATAGCTGCAGTGAGGATTGAATGATGTTTTGCTCAAGTCATCCAACAGTATTCATACGAAATAGAAGGAAGGAAGTTTTTATCAAGTTTTTCTCATTGCTCGCGTACTAGCTGCAGTTATGCAGTTGTGCAAATATGGTCTATGTACATGTTTAGATTTTTCCGTGCTCAATTGTTCCCTGAGAATTTATGGGGAAACTGGAAAAAAAGCAACAATATAACCGCATGACAGATCCCTGTTTGTCCTGCACAGCTAAAGGAAATTAAAAATAAATCTATTTACCTCATGAATCATAATTAAACTTATGGCTTTTTGCGTTATAGCTTTTCCTTCACGTGTCAAATTAAGAGTTGAAGGACACAATTTGTTGCTGTTGAACTGATTGGTCATAATGAGTTATAAAGGAAGCTAAATGTTCATTAAGGAGTGCCAGAGAAATGAAATAAGAATGCGCTCGCCTCTTATTTTAGTAAAACAAATGACGCATCATCAAGATCTTACATGCTCAGTGCAACTATGAATTTCAGTTCCAGGTGTGACCGCCACAGTTACTCTTGGAATTGAAAACACGCAATTGTGTACGTTAGGACTATTCCCAGCATCTGTAAAACCAAATTCCGAAGGCTCAAGAATTGTTATTAATAAACTAAAAACATCAATTCTTACATTTCCGAGTAGTGAGTAGCTAGTTGTGAAAGCTCGACTTTTAAGACCAACTCCATCAAGATTTATAGTATGAAGTATAATGGTTTCGTCTATTCTCATTCTTTGTAAGCGTGTGTCGTTGCGCGAACTCAATATACCATCGTTTACAAACCTTTCGTATGTTCTACAAATCTGTAATTAGATACTTAATATAGTCAAAGCGGAATAGTCTCGGTTGAGAAAATTAATCGCATGACATGGATTCGGTTGTAAGGTGCTCAAACCAGGAATTACAACTTACGGTAGATCCAGCCATCGCTCCAATGATCAAAGAAGCAATCTGTAAAACAACGGAGCAAAGTAACTGGAGTTGTAGTAGTAGCGCAAGGTTTGTAAAACCGTATAG
>JAQIWI010002560.1:0-12083 GCA_034698825.1 Deuterosminthurus bicinctus | reverse complement strand
TGTGTGTGTGTATTAGAGAGCGAGAGAGAGAAACAAAACAGCATGTTTGCTACCCTCAAGCATTTTTACTCGAGTACTCGACAAGTGAGGATATAGTCAAACTACAAAAGTCATGGGGATTCCATGCAGAAATTCAGTCATTCTTTGGTATAGCAAAGGGGCGAGAGACTGCCTTTTTTGCTCATAAACGACGCACGCTCTTCATCATTTAGATTCGTGCAGAAGGCTTAACACAATGTGACACATTGTCATAAAACAGTAGAGAAAAGACACGTTGAAGCCAATAAGATCCATGGGTGATAGCAGTTAAGTGAAAGGAAATAAAAGAGGGAAGCAGGAGAATGTATGTGTAAGTTGTTCATGCAGGATAAAAGTATATGGAACTATTGTAAATGTGTGGAGTGATTCGGAATACAAGTTGTAATGCAAGACGGTAATGAGAAGCGACGTTGATGAGAAGTTGAGGATTTCCAAAAGAACGAACTGCTCTCGACGTGTATTGAATAGGGGAAGTTTACAATGGACGCCACTACTCCAGTAGGCATCCCATGTAATAGTAAGAAAGAAAGAGTTTGAAAATGAAAATGGTGTGAGAAAAGGATATATCGTAGTTAGTAAAAAGAAGGGAAAAGAATGTGGACGAGGATGGAACAGCAACGTATAGGAACCAAGTGAGTGAGAGAGAGAGAGGGAAGAAATGGCGAAAAAGTATAAAGATGAAACATTTAACGAACACAAAGGTTTTTTTGTGCTGATTTATAGCCTACTTCGCACTCTTTTTTCGTCTGGAGAGAGAGTGAGTGAGTGAGAGAAGAAAAAACTTCTTTTTTCACCCGAAAAGATAAAGATATTAGACTATACTTTACTCATACTCGCTCCTTTTAAGTTGCCAACTTAGAAAATGCATTCATCTCTTAAAAACGATATGTACGTGCATATGCATCAATATCCGTAGGTTTTGAATCCATTCCTTCTCCCTACATTATCACAGGATGAATATAGAGTTGCATACATTAGTGGAGAGCGCATAGATATGCATATACACAGATAAATATACATCTCATCTTGATCACAGACCTAATCACATGGTCCCCATGACTTGCATATATATGAGGAGGACCAACCCGCTTTCTCTCACACTTCCGCCCTTCATAGACTAATAATAACAAATGTATTCACTCCAATGTCTCCGCATTTCATTACCAGTTACTCCAACATTTTTACCCTTTGTGACCAAAACGACGGTGAAAGCCGCACGGCCCTCTCATCCTGTACATATGCAAGTCTGTCCTCATACTAGAAAACATACACACACTTCTTTCCGACTAGTCAGCCTCTTTGAACTCATATATATATATAGATGTGACCAAAATCAAGCTAAAGAATGAAACAGGAAAGTGTAATGTGTGAGTGTGTGGTGGAAAGAAAGGATTCAAAGTCAAAATCATTGTGCCTTTCCGAGAATTTATTACTCTACTTCATAATGAACAAGAAAAATCTCTTGTGTGTGTGTGTGTGTGTGAGTGCGTAACCTCCGACTGTATTATGCGACAATTCTCTCACCAATTTACACACGCACTACTTCATACAGCTTCTCTTCCTGGTTTTGGCACCCATCACCATACTAGCCTTCATTTCCCTTGTCCTCCTCCATGTATTACTTTCTTGCACTAGTATAGCCATCAATGTGAGCTGTGGAATTAACCTTAAAATAATAGCCAGGCCATATAAAAGAAGGCTAACAGTTATTGTATACTGAGATCCTTTCCATCTCACGTCCTTTATTTAACCGCAGCTGACCGGCTGGATGGAAATTTTCAATCATCCTTGTCATTATTACTAGAACGAGCTGGGAATATGGGTGAGGATGATGATGATGGCGACGGTGTCATGTGAAAATCGATTGTAATAGTGTGTACATGCATAGAGCGTGGAGAAAGGAAAATCCAGAAGTTGATTCTCTTATATTAATTCGGTGGCTACATTGATGGTGGTGATGACGGCGATGATGAAGGAAAACAAGAGAGAAAGATGTAATGCGAGAAGCAAGTAAAGAGAGGGATGTTAGCCTGTCCATACATATGGGGAATCTCATTCTTTATGTCGTCCGACGATGATGACGACGACCAGCATTGTAGTAGTGAGTGCCACTGGTGTCTATGATGGTAATAGTAACCATAGTTATAACAAAATATGAAATGAACTGAATGATGATAAGTATATCAGGGTGGGCAAAGAGAGAGGGAGAGGATGGAATAAAATTCAAAGAGATGCTACTACTACTACTACTCCTACCACTCGCTTCTAGTTCTTGAGCTTTATGTGCTACAGCCTTCCTTTTTACTGTACGTATGTCAGTGAGTGAATGTGTATGTGTGTGTGACTATTGTTTTCGTGACAATAGAGTCCGAAGATTCGTCCATTGTCTTTATATGGCCCATGTACGCAAGTAACCCTGGACCTAAACAAAAGGAAAGGGCTGCTTTGCTCCCTCCCCTTTATTCATCCCTTCATTTGTGTATGACTTGTTATTGCTATCCAGTGCAAAAAATTCTGTGCTCTTCACCAGGCTGTTGTAGTGGGAGCGTGCAATGAATTATTATTATCATCATCGTCATCCTATCTTCCTTTCCTCCACTACTGTACGACATGTAATGTGCGCGGATGTGCAACAGCAACTCCATAATGGACTTGTTCGTATTATACCGAGAATGTCATTTTCATATCAAATTTCAAAAGGCAATAATAATTTGGTTTTTCATTGGAACTTTCAAAAGACATGCTGTTCCAATGATGTCCCTACTGCGGCTCTGGTCTTTCTATATGCACCTCGGTATTGTTCCTTTAATGCCGAAGAAAGGGCACACGCGCTTACACTCCCATTACAACTATTCTCTCTCCCTCTTTGAGTCAACTTGGCCGCCCTTTGCAATCAGATAGCCCTAATTAATAAAAACAACCGCTATGTACCCTGCCTATGTGAGCGCTTTGAGTTTTTGTCATTTCTGAAGTTAATTCAAATATATTAAAACATTTTAATATTTCAAAATCTTTCTCATTTTTTTGCTATGTCGAATCGGTCATAGAAGTCAAGAACAGACCTCAAGAACTAGAAAGAAGCTCAAACTTTCAGTGCAATAATGGGCCAGTAGTGACCCAGACAATTGAGGAACAAGTGGGAGTTGAAAGTCGTATAAAGCTGTTCGATTTCTGTGGCACCTGACATCCATGTCGGAACAAGGTGGTAACTGACACATGTGAGCGTGAAACCCCAGCACTCAGTAAACACAAGAATGTGAAACACAATCTGCTCATTCAACTCTCAAGCACGTGCCATGTACCTCGAAGGGTCCAGATGGAGCGCTTTGAGGGAAACAGAACAGCCCAAGGTTACCCATTGTTGAGTGAGAGGGCAGAGTGCTTCCACATATATGACTAACAGGTACACTATTCGGCTTCATTCAAAAGCGTAGTCAGATTGAAAAGCATATAATAATAGTACAGTAGAGTGAGGTAACGATCAACAACTGGTTACATCATCCCTGAGGTGTTAGGTAAGTGAAACGGGGTAAGTGTTAATTTAAACCAGGGATTCAATATATTATTACGGAGGCGATAAACGTCAGACCTACTGCTGTGAAGTCCGTCCCTCTTCCTGCATGTTTCCACACACTTCTTGTTTGACCAAGAGAGAGGCCCTCGTGGTAAAGGCATGGAGGGATATTCCGTTGGTAATGTAGCAGATTACTGGAGCAAATTGGCGGTCTCACTTCCGTTTGTAAGATTATTAATGGGATCGGTCCGCCTGATCAGGCGTGACGGGGAAATAGAAACAGTTTCATGTTCCTTTCTATATTGCATCATACCGTGCTTCCTCTGATGGCTGAAGCCATGTAGAAGCGCACCTGGACCACCAGTCTGTAGGGATCTATTGCCACACACTTACGCACAAACACACACATGCAGCTGTTAAATTAATGAACTGCGTTTCGGAGTAAATTAATTGAATAAATGGTATTTACCTCGGTTTTGACATCCCTTTACTTCAGTCGTTTATTTCTTACGACCGGCTGGATGGCATTCATGAATACCTACAGGGCAGATTGGAATATATTGAAGGAGGAGGGCATACGTATGATTCCGTACACGTGAGGGCTAGTAGGACCGATGTGATTGTGCGTATGTGAGCTTTGAGTGGTTTTAGTTGGAGAAGACATGATCGTTGAGGGTGCAGGATTGAGAAAATGTGTATGTGTGTGTGTGTGTGCACTTGTCTGCACGAGTCAGTAAGAGACAAAAGGGAGCTTGGAATATACATGAATGGAGCATGTCGAAAACACAAGTCACACACATTGTTTTATAGCCTATGGTGGTAATGAGAGTAGGCGTTTAATTCAAATGCATTCCATTAGAATTCTATTGTTTCAGGCTCAAATCCTTGTCAGAATGGAGCAGAAAGGGAGCACCCATAGCATGACTTATGTTTCCATACTAAAAGACTATATACCTCTGCCCTTACATTAAGCAATCCACATTAACTTTACATGATCTTGGCATACACAGTGCAAAATTTTGCGTGTAATAGTAGTAGCACTAGCAGTCAGCGCGATCATTATTACACACATCATTCACACATACATACGGCTCATTCAGACTAAGTGATTTTTGCAACACACTCCCCACTCTCCCATGTGCCCTTCCTAAAAGTAAATAGAGAGCCCATTGTGTGCATTCATCTCGACTTTCTCCCCGTGAAAAGTAAAACTTAAGCTGGAATGAATGAGAGCTTTTACACACACACACATACACACACATAGGCACACACAAAGATCCACAGCTCGGGAATACAGATAAAGCAGAGACACACACACAATGGATGCAATCTCTGTGTCTCCTATTCTCTTTGGGCTCCCACTGTATTTTTCCCAAGCAACCAAGGGATTCATATAGAGCCGGGCAACTATCAATGATTGTTCTTTACACTTTGTAATCCTATTCTTGTCCATTTCCCTTTATACCCCTGTGACCTGAGGTTGGGTGGGAGTTCAAATAGCTAGGGCTGCTGTCCAACACATGACAGGATCAC
This sequence comes from Deuterosminthurus bicinctus, assembly GCA_034698825.1. Taxonomy (NCBI): domain Eukaryota; kingdom Metazoa; phylum Arthropoda; class Collembola; order Symphypleona; family Bourletiellidae; genus Deuterosminthurus; species Deuterosminthurus bicinctus. The sequence goes on along the minus strand of JAQIWI010002560.1, from coordinate 6,997 downwards.
CTTGAGTATTGGCAAGTGCAAAGAAGATGATGGAAGAGTTTAGTAGGGGAGAGTTGAAGCGACTTAATCCAATCCAACGTCATGATATTGTAGCTGGAGGAAAGCAATGATGATGGTGGAGTGATAGGGAGCCATTAAGAATTATTTTCTCAACTTGTCCCATTGTGCAGTCAATATAGACGGCATTGTTGTTGGCGGCTGCTCTGCATGTGGCATCTTTTCTTCAATGTGCTCACAGCAGCGCGTACATGCTCGCACATGCAAAAGGAAGTTGAAGAGGCGCATTGGAATCCAAACCGTAATAACTCACACACACCACTTGGTAGGAGAAATTCGCTCATCCACATCTAAATTGTCTCTTGCTTCCTCCTCGCCTCCTTTTATCCGGCAAATAAAAGGGATATAGATTGACGAAGACGTCCATTTCGATCTGTTTTCCTTCACATATCCCATGCATATACTACATGCATTACGAGCGTATTGAAATCCTCATGCTATGACAACAGATCTTTTCTCTTCTTCAAGGGCTACTCAGAGTAGCAGTGACATGAATGGTGGACACTGGTGAACTGAAATATTCTTCTCATATACTACATGTGGTGCGTATCTGCATGTAACAATGGGATAAAGAGAACAGCGTCTGACGTAATATAACACACAAACACACACATGCATCGATAATAGATTCAGGATGAGCCCTCACAGTTGTTGTTCCTTCTGAATGAATGGGCATGTATGTGCTTATTGATAGACGGAGAAGGTACTACTGACGCTGTTGAATCCTATACTATATGCTCTTATGTAACCAACCCAGGAGACTTGGTGTAGGCAAATAAGGTGGCACTAACTCTTTTCTTCCATAGCACATGAGAGTTGAATAGGAAATAGAATGAAATAGAGACATTCCATATGCAAACACATAGGATCAGACCCTCTCACCGCCTTCCCAGTGCTTTCTACTTTGATTTTTCATTGCTTACACACACTCACTCGCTCTATTCCAATGACATCCATTCTCCCATTTCCTTAAACTTGCATTTCACCTTCTCCATTCAGAATTTGATTTGGTTCTCTAGGTATATACTAGAATAGCAGTTGTAACTGTGGGTGTATTTCTGCTATAAACACTCTTCTTCCCCCCATCTTCTTCTATCTTCAGGTGTCCTTTATAACATAAACTCATAATATATACTAGACACACATGCACTCAGGAGTCATTCAAAGACTCCTACATGGATGGACACATATAAGTTCATTGTTGATGTATCAATGTGATTAGTTTTCCACACAAAAGGTTTACAATAGCAAAATAAACTTAGACTTTCTATTGAGTCCTGTCTGTATGTCACATATTTCATTCTCCTCCACCCTGCTCTTCAACTTTTTCTGTTCTTCCTTCTGCATACACACAAACGCACAGACATATGCACACAACACAAGCTTCCTCATCATATCCTCCGGGAGTTTTTCTTACCCCATTCACCATGCTTTCCTTAGTGATGCATTCTTCTTTGAAATAGCACCAGCTTGATCCCACTGTCCTGCCCCCTTTAAAATATTACACTTCTTCCCTCACCTGTCACCTGATTGTGAAGCGACTAAGGCACACACACACACACGCGCATGCATGATCCACTACTCTCTCCTCAATGCAAAGACAGATGAGTTTGGTCATTAGTGTTTCTAGATATACCGCGTGGACAATGGCTACTGACAATAGATTAAATCTCTATTTACGAACACACGCATACACTTACATAAAGGCTAATTATCCACGGATCTTATATAAAATACATACAATAGTACATAGTGTAATGGCTCGATGATTAAGTTTATATTTTTTTTCACACATTGTTTGTTTAGAGCGTTAGGAGAATGGAAGGGACTTGATGCTTTGATAGGGAATTGTCCAAGGGAATGGAGAAGCTTTGTGTATAAGGACACAGAGACATAGAAGGATGAGACTGGTTGCGTACTATGTGTGCTGATAATGGAGTGCTATTAGAAGAGAGCGTTTGCTCCGTTTGGGACAGGGCTGCTGTTCTCTGTGTGCAAATACGAAAGAGACGAAGACACAATACAGATCACGTAATGATGTTTTCTCTGTGTAAAGGAACGGAGTGAGCGAGAGAATATATCTCTGCTGAAGAAAAAAGTCGTTTGGCAAACAATGGCAGTTTTGTGAGCACATATACATACACACACACCTCCCATTGCATCTTCCTCTCTTGTAAATTGTATAGAGGAAGTTGAGCGAGAGTGGATTTAAAATGAATAGTCAACTTCACATTTTAAGTCTCTCTTGTGCTTCAGGAGACGTTTATTTCATTTGGCAAGTTTAGTAGAGTGATATGAGTGTGGAGGCTGGATTCAAGAGCCAGTCAATAGTGCCGATGGTCATGTTCAGTCTAACAAATAATCCTAATTATGAATTATATGTACTATTGGAGAGTGAGCGGAATTTTATGCGCCACGTTTATTGTATTGATGATGATGATGAAGACTGAAGTTGACAACAAGTCTGATGTTGATGATGATGATGATGATGATGGCAACGACAATAATAATAGAAATGATGAGGAGACAAAGTTGATGCATAGCCAAAGTGTGATCCCTACGGGGCATGTAGGCAAGGTATACCGCAAGGACGTTGTGAATAGGCGCTGTAGTTTGCAAGTCATCGCAATGCATAATAAGCATGTTAATCCCATCAATTCTTATACAAGCAAAGAATGAAATGGGAATGAATGAATTGTTCATTTCAAAGTATGAACTAAGTGAATAGAAGGGGGTGGGGGCGGCTCGAGTTTTTGCTTATGGGAGAGAGTTACAATGAACATTAGAGTCACATGCCTAGCTTTTTTCTCCTCCCCTGTACTACGTTTACATTACGCCAATTGTGTACATTCCTTTATTCTTTCTTCGTCATAATACTGGGAGAAGAATATCAGGCACTCACTCATTGCTCCGTATTCTCTATCCATGTAGAATAAATTTGAAAAATATCTTTGCCTTTCTTCTCCTTCATCGTCCATATAACAACTACTATAGATCCAGACATGCAGACAGACAACCTATGAGCCCTTCTTACAATTTATAATGTGCCTCCCTGTACGCGTATATGGGAGCGCATGTGTGTGCATGTGTACCTTCACAAAGTGAGGCATCACAGAAAAGAAAGATTCAATCCAAATGGAATTGAAATCTGCAATAATGCAGTGCAATTTATGGTGTATTGTGTGAAATTTCTTTGAGTTCTTTATTCATTTGCTCCTTCTATGTATGTGTGTGTATGTGTGAGAGAGAGAGAGAGAGTATGATGGAAGAAGGAACGGTAACGTTAAACATGTAGGAGCAAAAGATTCTCAATAGTCCATGCATGGTGCCTTCACTACAAGGAGCAGAGTAATGAGCCTTGTGTGGGAGCTACTATTCGGACCATCCTTTCCTTCAGTTCATTTTTTCTGTATTCAGTCTCTGGACTATATACTTGTACCCTTCTGTGTCCGCGGGTGTGTGAGTGCAATACTGTACTATACAGGGGGACAATCTTCTTTGCTTTATGCCAGCGAGTTCCATTCATGCTTGACAACAATAACACTCCTGATAAGCGGCTATAGACTGTACATCACATCGCTCATGAATGATCTTCAACCTAAATGTGCCAAAATCACTGACTTGCTCTGTCCCAAATGAAGGGACCAGAGGACTCATATAATTGTGGAGGGATTATTTAAGTTTTGCAATTATTACGGCCATAAGTTACGAATCATGTAAATAATCACACACTTGAATGATAAGCTCCTTTTCCATCACACATGCATTCACTCAAATTTCCGCCGCAATGAATCAACATTTAATCCTGCTCAGGCATTGAGAGTGAAAATCAAAGGGCCCTAGGGAAGGTTATTGTAGCTCCTGTGTGCATTTCATCTGCGCCTGCACATTATGCACTGATATAGCGGGGAAAGAAGAAGGATGAGACAAGTGAAAAGGAATGAATGGCAATATGTACAGTCGTATGAGGTCTTGTGTGTCTGTACTTGTATACAGTACACTTGGCGGATGAAAAGCTTTCCTCAAGCGTAGCATAGGCATGGCGATCATCATCATCGTCATTATTATTATGAACACACACACACACACACACACACAAGACTCTGTGGTTCTCCCCTATAAAAATCTATTATCGGCTGTGAAAATGAAAAAACTATATACACAGGCACAACAAGGCGCGCACTACTATACACATACACACGTTCTCTTTGATGTTAATAGATTAGCATTAGATAGAGGAGATTTCCAATGAGTCCCTTTTTACTTTAGTTTGCTTCATTATTGTTCTGCTCAACTTACAAGAGAGTAGTATAGGGAGAGACAGAGATAAGTCTTTAAAAACTCACTAGTAAGCAATAGATGCTTCCCTCTTTGAAAAATTCATACTACATGAATCCAAGTGAACTGCTGAATGTACACCTTCATTGTATGACGTAATATTTTGCATTTCTAAACTAGCATTTTCTCACTTCCCTTCTATTGCAACCTTTGGGATCTTGCTGTAGGCAAACTACCATACTCTCTGGTGTAAACAACTGTGTTAACAACACAGGAGCCATTCATGAGTTTAAGCATCATTTGACAGGCACATGAAGTGCGTGTGTGTGTGTGTGTGTTGTTGGCTTAGGTACATATTACTTGGGGCCATGAAAGCTCTAGTGCTTTACTAAGCACACACCCATAGAATGATACTGTGAGTTCTGTGCCAGCGCTCATGCGAAGGGAAAGGAGGGCTTGGTGAGCACATGGTAAGTTGAAATCAGTCATCATCCAGGTCGTAACCATTCAGCTCATTCTTCGTCGCCCTCCTGCCTCCGCTAGTTTTTAACATGTGGTTCTAAAATTGTTTCATTTCATCACCACGTGCTTCAACATAAAAATCATTTCAGCTCATCAGTTTTGTTGTGGTTGGTAATCTTCTTGTCCTATATACTGGAGCATTTCTAAGCTGGCTTCTGCATTTTGCTTCTTGTTTCTCAGCTTGTGCCAATCTTAACCAAGTGACCTTTTCTGTGTTTTCAGGTTCCTTTTCGAAGAAACTACTGTAATCTTGAAGAGGACGTGACCAGCTATGAATACGGAAGTATCATCTAAGCTTATAATAGTGCGAAACTAGAAGAGAATTTGATGGGAAGAAGGAAGCCGGTTTACTGTTGTGTTTGTGATTAAGTGCCTTGAGTGAAGTAACAGCTGACGTAATGGAAGACGTAAAGTGAAGTGATTGTGACCAGTTTCTGAAAGACGGCTGCTAATTTTTCCAAATTTGTGCGGGAAGGAACTGTGAAAGGTGAGGAAAAGCAATTTGAGCCGGCTATATTTTTGAATATTTTAGTTTCATTACGATGATTTCTGTTGTGCAAAAACTAAGGAGATGTTCCTAGTAAAATATAGGAGGAACTAGGTATTATTGTGCGAATGTTGCAAATTACAATGCAAATGAAACCGTCCAACCCTTGTTGAGTTTTTAGTGCGGCTAGGAAATTCAATCTACTGTCATTAAATTGCTAAAGTGTGAGATTTGAATTGATTACTGGACTTTGAGAAGTTATTGGGTGGATTAATTTACTAAAAAAGCATACAATACTTAGGAAAAATATTCAATGTTGCAACGTTATCCTATTATTGCTTCCATTTTGAGCAGCTGGTATGTAGCATGTGCGTTTTGTCAAGTGCTGTAATCCGTGCTACATTTGCGGGTGACATCATGCAGAGTCGCGAGGTAGTGATGAATATGACAGTTTGCCAAATTCCCATGGTAAGTGATGATGAAGAAACTGTATGATTGTCAGTGATCATGATCGCTCAGCGTGGATTTTATGGGGAGACTTTGATGAAGAAATAGGTGGAAGCATGCGTATGTGGAGGTTCACGCGTGTGAGTAATAAAATATGTTTGTGTAGGAAATAGGAAGAGCGTTGAATTTTGAGTGAACTAGCAGGAATGACTGGTGAAGAGGAGAGCGACAGAGAAAGAGCGAGATTCAGACTGCAAAGGCTTAGAAATTGAATTGAATCTATAGTTTGGTGCTGAATGCTCTCTCATACTATTATTGATATTGAATAGGAGCTAGAGAAGAACAGAGTTTCATAGAAAACCATTTCTTCACTGGATATGAAACTTGCATCTCTCCATGGATTGTGTGAGGACAGGAAAATAGGAGCAGGAGAGCGCGGAGCGAGAGAGCGAGTGAGAGAGCCTTATATTGAAGTCCATGTACAAAAGATACGACGACATTGACGACTCTGATGACTAAGGATCTAAAAACTGTATAGTCATAGGACGAGTGGCGTGTGTGTTTGTGTGCGTAGATATAACGTGTGTGTGTGTGTGTGTGTGTGGAAGGAACTTGTATGAATACTATAGAATTCTATAGAGGTAGACGATGAGCGCCCCCCTTATTTTACCCCCCTTTTTGTGACCACGGTGCACTTGAATGCCATAGACAGCGCCATTATTTTCTCAAGTCTTTTTATTCACCGAACGCTAAGTTGATGCCTATTATATTATTATACCAGGGAATATTACATTGTGTTCTGAGCACTCTTACTTACTCCTGATTATTGCTTCCACACACACATACATAGACACACATTGACTCACATATGTAAACAGCTATAGATACACCGACATTGCTATATACATGACGAGGTTTTATCAGCAAAAACTCACATGAGAGTACCCACGGATTTGTATTGTCACCGAGTTTGTGTGTTGAAAACGCTTCCAGTGAGCGTCATATCCGACGCCTCCCAAACTAGCGGATTTAACCGCACTATTTTCATCTCCATGGCTTCACCTTACGAGTTTGTGCAAATCACTACAAATCTCCTTGCTTATCGAACTCTTTTACCTGGGAGTTTCAGGTGTCTACCTAGTCATTGCTCTACCTGTGTTAAAATTTGAGATCATGGCTTATGCGAGAACCATGACCTGGTTTAAG
>JAQIWI010002559.1:0-12085 GCA_034698825.1 Deuterosminthurus bicinctus | reverse complement strand
GCTTTTCATGCTTATAGCTAAGCGCAGGAATAAGAATAGAGCGAAACTAACAGTGAGCAGCCAAATGAGTTGCCTTATTGTTTTTTACTTTATAAAAAGTCTGGCAGAATGACTTTCATACTACCACAGTAATTACTTTCCATCACATTTACACCGTGTTTTCCATTCCATGTGCTCTACATGTTCCATTGGCAGCTGAGGCCATTAAATTATCTTTCAATCTGGTACCCACGATGGTACTCAGATGGATGAAAATGGTGAAATGAGAGAACAACGTACGTACGTTCAAGATGTCTAGGGAAATGAAATAGATGTGTTTAATTGACAGCTTTGCTATAGTCTTCTGCGGATTTTCAGACGAACACATGTGAGCCCGATGATTGTTTAACTCCTCCGACTCAGTTCTCTCAAGCTCCAGAACATGTCGGGGAAACAGTGATTTAGATACTATCATTTTCTTAGAAACGTAAACATGAATGTGTGGTGAAGCGTAATAAACCTAGCATGTTTTGCGTGAGTTAATTCCTACAGAAAGTCTACAGGTATGGTCGCAATGAAAGAAGAAGACGTAGACAAGCTGAAAGAGATGTTGTGTGTGATCGGCCTTAGTTATTAATGCAGGGCATATTTGAATTTTTTGAATTTAAAGGAGACGAATGAGTGTTGAATCCCAACTGGTAATAAAATGTGTGAATGCTGATGATTTATTAGCCTGGCAAACATTAGGTGGCGTGGTATAGAGGAAATTTTCCTGGAAATGAAAGCGGCTGAAGCATTTACCTTTATGTGATTTCCTCATTGATGGGCATGTATGTCAAGCTCAAACTCAACTCATGGAGTTGTAATTCTTCGTTCCCGGAACTCCTACTCACAACTCACGGGAGCTCGCGGTGGCCAACTCAAACTCATGAGTTAAAGTTGAGTTGTTAAAGGAGTTAACTCAAGCTTAACTCAAGTTCAAATCGCTCTAATTTTGAATTTCAAGGATGTCCCTGCACTTTTTTCATTGTAATTTGGCGCAAATTTTCAAAAATATCGCGATAGATGAGCTATCCAAGTATAACTCCAACTCGCATGAGCTAGTGGCCATACTTCCTCAGATCCAGCTCATTTCGCTGAGTTGTAAAAAAGGCTGTACAACGCAAACTCTTGCTCAGAAACTCCAAAAATGAGTTGAGTTTTCAGCTCAAAACTCATGAGCGTAGTGCCCATAAGTGGATTTCCATACCCATTTCTCTCTCCCTCTCTCTCTCTCTCGCTTCCCATGCACGAATAATTAATGGCCAACTGGTTTGAGATCGTGTTTAATTTACATGAAGAGTGAGATATTTTGCATATGCTACTGTAGAATTGAGACAGCACTATATGCCTTGGTTTGAGAGCCCTTTCAGCGATCTTGCCAAAACGTGTAGACTACAGGGCTCCCTCGGGAGAGGTAAGCACAGGTACGGAAATAAACCCATGGCGGCAGCATGAGTTGTTGCTAGACTACTGGAGTTAGCACAATTCTTAATAATTTATGCGTGATGGCGCTGTGAGAATACAAAGTCTTACAAAGCATCTACAAGGTTTCTCTACGGTGTGGATGCGATAAATTTCACTCTCATCCACACACACACAAGTGAATAGAATGTCTTAACTTATTTTCTTTTGGCGTCAACCCATACGCATTTCTGTATTTTTGGTCCTTCCATTTGGTGCAATGCAATGGAACTAATTCGGTGAGTGTATAAAGAAAAAGTATGACCACCTGTTTGTAGCATGATTTGCTTACATAACAAGTTGAATTTTCTTGACTTGTTAGTGAGGCATGTATGAGTAGGGAAAGGTATAGGCATGGATACCATGATGTTGAGCTTTTTGATGCTTATGATTCACTCCCTTCCCACTGTGAAAGAGGAAGAGACTTGCAGGGAAAGTTTTAGCAAGAAATAGCAACTGCTACAACTTGCGAGGCGAAAGTCAAGAATCAGGCTAATTAGCTGAAACATGATGTGGATTACTTGTGGTAGAACTAGCAAATTGGGCCACAAAGCAGTATGCTGCTGGCAATCGTAATCAGCAGTCTGTTTGCACAAATTGCTCCTTTCAGCTTATACACAGGAAGGAAAGGAGAAAGAGAGAAAGAGCTGTAACCATGTGAAAAAGAAACTAGTACATTTCATTAGAAGTGACTCCTACTGGTGATATTAAACAGAAGAAGAAGCTAGGAGGGATGGTTGTACGTGTGCATACTTTTACAAGTTTTGTGCGTACAAAAGGCTCTCGCATTACTATGTGGACCTTTGACATTATATCATACATACGCATACTAGGTACATACCTCAAATGAGATTCGATGCAAACTTGACTAATTGGCAACCGTTGTAAGGTTAAGTAATTCATGTTTACCTTGTTGTTTATATTTACCAAATGTACGTCGTGGAAATCACCTTCAGTTCCACGTAGGAACGGAGATTCTGGGTTGCATTCGAAATTTGTAGGCGGTTGTTGTGTGTGCTTGCATCATTACTAGAATACTGTGAGAAGCGAGATTGGTATGGCTCGTTGCTTTCTTTACGTCAATTCTATCATTGTAAGCCGCTGTTATAGTGGTACACAGGAACGCTTCATTGGTCCGATTTACCCGTGGAATATTCAAAGTAACAGGCAGAGGCCTTCGCAATGGAAACGAGTTCTGTCGCTATCAACTCTCACTGGGCTACACGAAGAGCGAGCAGAATCAAATAAAAGGCAATCTTCGAAGAATTCACATGCAGCGCATACGTGATCATTGGGAAGGCCAACGGTAAAGCCGACGGTAAACTTAATAAGGGACCCCTCAACTCTCCTTTGTTCCTATAGTGATACACACTTTCGTATGCGTCATTTGGCACGAAGGCCCCCTAGATCTTTTGGTCCATGCACGAGGATACAGAAGGTTGTTTATTGAATCTTTTATTTTGAATCCGTGCACGTGAAGTTTTTTGTGCCGAGTTGTTGATATTTCTTATCAGGCTTCTCTCCCCTCCCAAACTTTCACATGATTTTTCATCCTACAAAATCATTCAGCACAAAAAGAAACCCCGTATCAGAAAATTTCTGCTAATTCTCTTATTTCGTCGTCTATCATTACTTATGAGCAACTGATGATGGCATTCGCGGTAGCGGCGGATCACCATTGAGGCAGCATACACATGTTGCACACATGTGAGATAAATGATGGGTTGAAAGCATAAGTTTTCTTGTGTGGAACCACCGACTCTTTGGCTCCATTATTTAGCTGAGTGCAACTAAGTTGAAAAGGAACGAAGAAAAAGCCATTTTAGTACTGCAGTGTGCAGATGACTTCAGTTTACTCCAACTTTTAGTTTGCTTGGAAAAGAATCACAATTCTAAGGTTGTAAAGGAAAAATGTACTACAAGTTGATGTGGGCGCTTGAACCTGTCAATTGAATAGTGCGGAGAAGACTTTTGCTGTCATTAAGAAATACTCAGTCATGTGCACACTTACACGTAGATGGAGTGAAAATTGATTTTTTCCTTGCCTTCCAGTCTTTTCAGATTAGCCCGGCCTTGCATGCGCATAGGAACCATTCGCCGAATTTTTGCGATAATTCATGTGTAAGCTGATAATGTGCATTGTAGTGGTGGAAATTTATGACAACAGCTGTGGGAAGAAAGGAGTCCTGACCATCATGTCATGATGATGATGGTACTCCTTACGTCGTGACTGACCGCCATATGAGAAACATTGTCATGAGTCAAGTACAGACCGACTCACGCACATGCCATATTTATTATAGGAAGCGAAAAGCATATATATGAAGTTTCCTTCTCCCTGTTTCAATGAGCATTGAAGGAGGGGGCAAAATCGTTTTCATAGCTCATGCAGCACACACATTTTTAGTGAACAACCGGCTGTGTAAACCTTCATAGTTACCTCTCTCAACTTCCCGCCGATTCCCGCATCAATCATGAGACAGAACCCATTCTGGCGTTTTCCTCATCAACACGCACATGAAGTGGACAGATACAATAGTGAAGTTATGATTATCATAGGCCCAACTTCGACAGTGAGTTACACTAGTCATATTTTTCTCCTCACTGTCCCCCTGGACTGTCATCCAAGAAAAGGGAATTCTGCAGTGGTGACAGTCTCATTCTACAGTATAAAAAATGTACCTTTCCACTGACCTCCTCATTTTACGAGTCCCTTTAGTATATGCGTGTGAGTCCTAACGTCGATCATCTTCCTGCTCACAGTCGCATAGACTCTGAAATCTTCCTCATGATCCCACCAGTTTTACGTTGCTTCGGCGAGAAGCTACAGCCGAATGAAATTTTTCATTGTCATGAATGTGTTCCAGAAATATAGGTACACAAGTCTAGAGGGATCTCATTTGATCCTCACATATCAAATCGAAGACTAAAGCTTAGTCCATCTTGTGCAGAGGCAGAAAAAGAACTGGACCCTTAAAAAGACGCAGCAAATCTTTCGTCCCGATTCATAGTTGTTGGCAAGAATCTTGACGTTTGGGACTGGACTTGACTAGTAGAAGCCTTCCGCAATGTCCACTCTATTTTCGCTTCTCTTCCCACTGCCTATCCAACTTCAAAGATCTAAAACACAAGTAGTCCTCGCTCACTTCTTCCAATTCAAGCGAGCTTCAACTCTAGATGGATTGCCACATTTAATAGTGAAACAACCGTCCTCGTCTGTCTCTTCCCTAGTAGTTGGCAAGAATTCTTCCTCTGTCTGAGATGCCGCCTGAGTGCATGTAAGTATATATGTGTGAGTATACTGATGGAATCTCCGCTCCCATTCAGTCTGTTTTGTTTTTTCTTCTTTCCTAATCAAATCTAGGGGAAGCGTATGCGTTTGAGTGTCTGTATTACACAGTTTTTCTCAAGTATGTACCTCCAGCTAACTCCAAACAAACCTTGTCTTTTCCTTTGATATAACTTAATCACAGGGGAAGTATTCAGAGGAAGGCTAAAAAGCCTGGCGTATTCTTGGAGCGTATGCAACTGTGATCACATGACTGGGAAAACTACATCTAGGAGGGGCGCAATAGCAAGCAAACCCAGCACGGAATTTCGCAGCTATGGCATACCCTGGTTAGCTCTGAAAAAGCAGGAGAAGGGCATTAGGATGGATAGACTCACTCTAGCATGTTACACCGCTCAGCCATTAGTTTTCACATTACTCTTCAGTATCTCACTCAATCCAGTCCAGAGCAATCTCCGGTGAAGAAGTGTTGGTAACAAACCTCTACTCCGATTGTCATAAGTAGCCCCCATAAAATGACTTTGTAGTGCCCACTCCCGCGGACATACCTAATGATACAAGAATATAATAGTGCTGTATGTAGTATGTTCCTGTTGGTCAAGCGATTACAATGGAGTCTTATAAAGGCAAACAAATTTTTCGATCTTCAAAACGTGCGATTCAAGTTACAAGATAGCCCGAAGACAGCATTAATCTGCTAAATTCTAACGAAATACTAGTCATCGAACGGCATTAATAATAATACTAAAACATAACAAGAAGAATTCCGAGGCTACAGCAACTCACATTCCCTTTGAACAGTCTTTTGAAACCCCCTATTCTCATAATCTGCGAGTATGGAGGAAGAATATAGCAGAAGGAGATAAGGATTCCAAAAGATCAAATTATTTTACCATTAAAACGTTACTGTATCTCAGTTTCATTCCGTCTTATCTTTCGCCGTATGCTATTAATGATGGGTTCACAATGAAAGAACAACTACTATACAGAAGTGTTCCTACCAACTTCGTGAGTTCCCTTATAATCTTTGGCACATACTCGTAGAATGTCAGCGGTGCCTCGAATGAAGATCGGAGCTTTGCCCAAAACTTGCATTTTTGTTACTCTTAATTCACTGAAGATAAATAATTTCAGATTGTATTTCCAAAAGGTAGCGAAAAAAGGTCCAAGAATCTTATTGAGTATTAGTGGAATGAGGACGGTAGACAATGGAAATAATGCTATCTGCAACCGGGGTATCTTGCTTAGTTAAGTGGATACACATTTTAAGCACAGAGTAAATGGAGGGAAAGAAAATGAGCTTAAGTGAAGACCATCTTTAATGTCACCCATTGGAGATAACTAAGAGTGTCTGTTCTTAGTGGCAAAGAGGCAGGTGTTGAATGGGCTTTCCAGGCAAATCAAACTCAATTTACAGACCAGTTATTAAGTTAAGCTGCATTATTAGCATTATTTTAGATAAAATGTCCCCTCGAACTCGTTTTGGTCAGCCAATCGCACTCATTTACCTTTGTTTGAAAATAAATATCTTTAGTATGCTCGTCTTTCAAGCTGCGCCGCAGCTATTGAAGAGACGCGGGTAGAGGCATCGGCTTTCGGTGCACTTTCGCCTTATTCTCACAAGCGTCAATGACGGTTTACGGTCAGACTGAATAGGAAATATCTCCTCTGTGTCCGCTCAATTGTTTCCGCCCTGTGGAAGCAGAATTACTTTATCTATGCGTATAGGGATTCCAGGTTTCAAGATATGTGTAATAATAACTTGCTATGGAATCCTGGAGCTTTTATTCTGACCTCTCCACTCTCTCTCTCCTTTGATTTTTCGTTCAGCTCAATTTACATTTGCAGCTTAACACGAATGGGAGATAAGCTGGGACGGTGGAGAGAAAGTCCGTGCCTATTGGAAGATTTATCAGTAGCCTCTTTCAACGTCAGTCTCGGGATCAGGCCTTACATCTTCGTTACTCCAGGTTGTGCGCAGCCTTCGTAGAGGCCAACAGTGAGGCACATATTCACAGGTACAGACACACTGAATGTTTTCCGTCTCAGTTGCTGGTTAAGAGAACGGAGTACCCGATGGACACAAACACGTACGTATTGTGACATGGTGATTTGCGGGAGAACTTCATTTTTACTGCATAGCGATGAATCTTTTGAATGTCACACTATTTTTATGCTACTGGAGGACCTCGGTAAAGGAATTTTTAAAGGAGAGCAAATCCAATTTAACTTCCCTCGTCTGTATTGCATCCTGGCGCGGGACTATGGGGATTGAGAGATATGTAACTCTTGACGAGCATCTTGTGAGTACCTCCATTTCTTTCCGTAAATTACTGGGGCCTGGAAAGTGCGATGGGTATTTTTGACTGCTGCATTCCCGTACTTGCCTTTCTCAGTTGGCGGGATCTGACGAGGGTCAGACCATATAATTACAAAAGGCTGTGGTTTCTTACGATAAAGACTTAGCTCATCAGCTCGTTGGTGGTTCTAATTATAAAACATGCTGCTGGAATCAGCGAGTGAATAGTTATTCCTAGTTTCGCACATCAATCAAATTAGACATTGATGAAGCCGGAGGAAACACGTAGCGGCGAAATGCATCGCTAAAAGTCAACGAAATTATTGTCGAATGTTGACATCTACAGCTCGCTCATGTTTTTGAAATACGCACATTTAAATAGATGTAATGCGTAGACATGAAGCGGTGAAATCTTAAATTATCACTAACATGTACCATTTTGTAGATGCACGTAGATAATTCGGTAGGTACAAGATATCGGTAGCAGCATATTTAGATGGAATATAGAGAATACTCTGGAAATAATTTATTGACTGCTGTTGGTATTTAATTATTACGTTGTTTTTACTTTGTACCCTGCACTAGATTTTCATCCCTCGGTGTGACATAATTGGGTGCATGATGACACCCATGCACCCATAGCTTGTCATTACTGGGCACGAGACCTTGACCATTAGCCTTTATGATGATATTAAGTTGGCAGAAAAAACACAAGTTTCTTCCTTCCATTTACATCAGGAAGTCGCCGGAGTGAGTCCTCTGTGGAGCTGATTATTTGAGTCAGAATTGGACCCTGAATGACCAGCATGTTGTAGCTGTACTCTGCTCATTTATTCTCTCCCGTTAAGTGATTCATATTTCACGGAAACATTGACGACTGTGACCTGCTCATTTACCTAAAATTGTGGTCATTGCTGAAAAGGTCTGTAATTTGAAGACATTCCAGGAGGACTTTGCTCGCGATGTGATACTTGGCTGAAAGGGCGGAAATGTGTGGCTTGCACGACAAAAAGGAATTAGAATGCGCACACCTAGGGTAGCTACGAAGTTAGAAGCAAATGTGGACCTTAGGACTGAATGATTGCCACTTACTATTGATTTGTCATAAAGGAGAAGTCAAGATTCATGCATAATCACATGCACAGATGTTTGCAATATATTTTTCTCAAATTTGACCACCATTTATAACAAAGAAGTTGAGTTAGCCGCGTAAGCAGTTAAAAAACCTGCTAGCAGTATGTGGACACACACGTGGAAAACATCATGGACACAATAAACTATTCGGCTGATTACCTTAATTTTTAGCAACAAAGGAACAAGTTTTCTCCGGAAATCGCTACATGGAAAGCATATAAAAGTTAATGGGAGCCGGGTAGCCAGAGCCGTAAATACGAGCCTGAATACCCGGCTAACATGCCTATTATTTTAGAAGTACAGACATGCGGTGGACAGTTCACTGGACAGGAGCCATTTATGAGAAATATTAAAATGATCTCCCTTCCACCTGTTCTTTTTCCACTATGTCGAATTCAAGCAAGTATAGTCGAACAGTGAGACAAATGACCTCATAACCGACTGTTAAGTGACTACATGACCAGCAGAAGGTTCATAGCTAGTAGACAAAGCAGTACGTACTAGCCGGAGTAATGGAGCACATGCACGTGTTGTGCGAATTTCATGCAAAAGATCCCTATACACTATAATGGAGTCAGTGGTAGCAACAACAGTAAATTGTAGGAAAATGGCTATCCAGCGTCTGTAGGTAGGGGTAATTGCGTTATGAGTTACCACTTTAAAAGAATTGTCTCATTTGAATTTATATGCTTGTTTTGAACAGTCATCCTGGTTATGTTGCAACAAAACATGTCATTACAGTTCATGTGGAGAATATTTCTGTCGTTCCCTGGCGTACAAGAGCAAAAACGGAAGGGAAACAGAGAGTTCTGCATGCGTGCGTGTGTTTGTATTCGTCAGGGCATGCATGGTTAAGTTTGCTTACTGTTATTGTGTCTTGGTAGTGGCAAAACACATGGTTCAATGTGTATAATACAACGAAAGAGAGACACGTTCACTCCTCGTATTGTCATACGCATACATGTACTCGAAATTATGTACATTGTACACGTACTGGCCGCATGGCGCTTTCTCAGCTATTCTAATATGTGGCCACATTCTCAGGCAAGAATAATTTGGATTTTCCGCATGTAAGGGAGGCGCAATGCAGGATTACAAGGATCAAGTAGAACTGAAGGGAAAAATGTAACTGGTTGCTCATTGCCGCGGAAGTGTAGTCTCCATTGTGCGTAAAAGGTGCCTTCCAACGAATCCTCCCGTGTTATGTGTATACATCACTACTTGATAACATTTGCTTCCACCAAAGCTCGTTCACGAAGAGAAGGGCCTGTGTGTTTGCCTCTTCTGTCAAGCAGTGTCAATTCTGTCCTTGGATTCGTGTACAAAGTACTGCAGACCAAGCCGTCCTAAATCCATGAGTAAAAAAAACGACCGCGGTTAACATATTGTGATGACTTTCTCTTACGTCTATAGGCATAACCAGTGTGAAATTCAGGAGGCACAAATGGAGTGAAAACCAAGAACTCGGTAGGGCACAAATCTGCATCAAGATATGGTACCTCCTTTTTTCAGCGTACTCAATGTGTTCAATACACATGGATACATGTTCATCGTATGCCAGATAAACAGTCCGAATACTTAATCCCGGCAGAGAAATGAGAGTACCCAGGATAAAATCTGGACTCAAACCTCACAAGCCATGAACTAGTGAAGGTCGTGGAATGCATTCAGATACTAAAGAACATTATAAGTTCTATCTGTAGTATTTGCTCCTTGTGGACTTCCTGGCGATTAAATGAATTAAGCTTTCATCAACGGAAAATCATGCTTTCTTCTATATCGATGTATTAATATTTAGATTTATTACACGATCTATTAATATTTAGATTTATTACACGATCTATTATTAGATTGAACTGATTTGAATAAAATGTATTCCAGGGTATCTAGGGAAATTGTTTGAGGCTCAAGATGTGGGCCGATGGCAATGAAAGGGAACGGATTTGAATCTGGACTGGGAAGACTGGGACTTTTTTATTTCCATCGAAGAAATATCACGCTGGTGCTACCGCGGCTTAATTTCTCGCGGATTGGGTTCCTCGCAATTCACTTCCGATATCCCTTGCCGTAGCTATAATGGAAGCTCCGCCCCCGCGGAATTTTGATTTTACACACCAGAAATCTTTGCACAATTTGTTGCATTGCAGGGCAACGATGCTTGTGGCAGCAATCGCTCCGCTGTGACAACTATACGGCGTATAATTTTAGGAATTGATCAGCTGGTCAGTACTGCAGCGCCCAACTTCAAATCTCAAGTTTCATCGCACTGTTCTCATGCAAAAGTTATCTGCTAAAATTTTCTCTTACAAATCATTTGTGGCTTACACTGCTGAACAGAATTGCAAGCAATATAAAAATTGTCTCGCCTCTTAGATTATTTTTTGAGCCAGTTTTTGCTTGAAGGATTTACCAAAATGTCAACAACCTGTCCTTTTCATCCTTCATCCTGACTTTGACTCCATAACGCGTATTCACGTCGCTTGGTATAATCGAAAAGCGGGGAATGATTCCATGCAACCTCGTAGAGACTCCGAGACCCAGTACTTCCTGATCCTATTTGCAACTATGCATGTTAGTGCTAATTAAGCAATAAAACAGGTCTATAGCTCCTGTTGAAACCATGCCTGTGGGCACGGAGGAAACGTTTCGAGATGTCATCGGGAATGAAAATGGTCCGTGATAGTTTATAGTGGAGGGACAATGTGAAATTGGCAGCATGGACGTGACTGTCAGCTTTGCGTGTGTCTGTTCTCACCTATTAGTGGTTTTAAGCAAACGCCGCTGAACACTACGCTGTACACTAATTTGATTTGCGCGCAAAACTACACTTCAAAACCCAAAACACGTGGGTGAGGCGATTTCGGGCACTTACATGTTAAAGACATAGGGGGAAATTCGGTTCCGCCCGAAATCGCCTCAACTTTGTCCGCCCGCACAGCCTCACAATTTTGAATTGCGTGTTAAAGGAACGGGGGGCGCCCTCCAAAAGCGCCCGATATAGATTCACTTTGTGTCTTGGGTTTTCCAGTGTAAAAACGCCCCCCGGACTTTCACCGAATATTTAGCGTAGGGAATTTTGTGACGAACGCTATGTACGCTGATTGTGCGCAAACATTAAACTTTTCAAACTCCATTTAAGTTAACTTGTTTATTTACGTAAGTGAAATAAATCATCAGAATGTGTTCCTTGGTACATTAGCTGTTAGTTTGTGTCGATAATCTGAACTTCGGCTGTGAAAATTCAGTAACTGAATGCCCTTATAATCTCAGGTCTTTCGCATCGGAAACTTTTCAAAGTGAGTTAAATTTAATTATTTGAGTCCAAATTTAAACTCAGAATGATGTTGTCGTGATTGAATAGGGACTGTAGAACAATTCTTGCTCATTCTCTAGCTATTGAACACATGCACGTTGCCAAAGCAACACAGAATGATCACAAAGTACACACAACAACAAGATAAAACCTCTTCCCTCTGAGTTTAGAGCTGCGCAGAAAATTAGCCAAAATGTACTCGCGCAGGTGGCCCTAACGTTTTAAGTACACTACCAGATGTACTGGAACCATTCAAAGGCGTATCTCCAGTTCATCGGAAGCACATTGGGTCAAAAGTCACCGAGATCGGGCAATGCTGAAGACCACTTTGGCTCTACCAAGGAAGCCCTAGAAATAGATCAAACCCGACCAGCGTGAATTAAGAAACCTGGTGGCTAAAGGTACCCCGGCTATAAGCTGAGATAGTAGGGAACTTAAGCTGATCGTCCACGGTGCAACTTTTGTTGAAAGACTTCTTGAAATCTTTCATCAAACTCGAATTTCATCGTGGACGTGCACATGAAACTTACAATGAAACTGAGTTTCTGCAACAAAAGTTTCACTTTCA
>JAQIWI010002558.1:0-12086 GCA_034698825.1 Deuterosminthurus bicinctus | reverse complement strand
CTTCAATAACAATCCACGAGCAAGAATAATACATCAACAGGCCAGATACTTTCGTCTAGTATCAGTCAACCACCTTTACCACATTCTCAGGACAAATTTAATGGTTTAGTCAGTGGTGAGAAAAGACACACACAACTCTTTGAGCTACTTAATAATTCATTAGTATGACCACTTGTGCGTTATTGTATGGAGGACGAGGGGAATAACTTTTCTTGACGCCTTTCGGCGCATGCATGCATATAATATGATTCCTATACCTCCTCCTCCTTACTTTCTTCAGTGCATACATCCTTATTGCACATGCAGTACTAATGCACACAAAAAATAACCTCCTGCACCCTTCCAATACATCATCTTTATCTATTGTTGGATGGACGCGAGCATTATTGCAAAGAAACAACAACAACAGCAGCAACAATAAGGTTTACATTAATTCGCCCAACTCCCTCCGCACAACACTCACAAGCTGGAGCGGTTTGAAAAGAAGACAAAAAAAAATTCTGCAGTCTTTTATATAATGAAGGAATCGTGATCGAGACGGACCACATCATCACATCCATGTGAGCACACACATTGCTCCTTTTATTCACTCACGCAACCACGCTCATTCTATCTAGTTCAAACCGCATAGGAAAAGCAAGCAAGCATTCTCAGCCTCATTAGACCCTCGTCAGGAAACCAGCTACTATACATTATAGGAGACTGGAAAACTGCATCTTCCTCGCACCGTTTCAACCGCAAAAGTCAAATAGACAGTGACCAATATGCTGGAAGGAAAAATACAAAGACCATCAACACATGCGGTCATTCTGTGCGTGTTAAAAGTTTACTTTAGACACTCATCAAACAAGCTGTAGTCGAGCTCAATTATTACAAAATAATTCTGGTCCATTTTAAATTTTTTTGGGAGCCTTTTTCAATAATAATAATAACAACAACAACAGCAGAAGAGGAAGATACGTGAGGGAGCTGATAAGACACAGAAACTGGGGGCAAATATATTGGTGATCCTCCACGATCACGATCAATCTCCTCAGCTTTAACAGCTAGTCCCCATTCGTCAATTGTTATAATTAAAGCTGCTGATGTGCGGTTGAAAAGGCAGGATGATTTGATGGACTTGAGCTGCAAAAGACTCAAGACTGACCAGGTCATTGCTCTTCATATCCCACACTATATAAGTTTGGTTGGAGAAAAAAAAATCCTGCTAATTGATTAGCACGGGGTGTCACACCAGGGCGCACAGAGTTTCATTCATATAACGGAACGCTATAAACTTCATTGTACCTTCCATTGTTCAAGGTGAGAGGATGTTGGGCCGGAATGAATGAGAGGATCAGAGTGAATTAGTAGAGAAACTTTGTTAAACTCTCACCATGAGGCTAGCCTTTAATTACCACATGGTGGAAGCCACTTCCGGAGCGGCTTCCTTATTTCTCACTAAAAATTCGCTCATTCATTCATTCATTAACTGTGAGGAAGGCATAATATGGAAAGACGTAGGAGACTTTGGGATGTTTAATTATCATTATTAATGCGGTTTCCCATCAAATTAAATCCCTACCCTATTCCTTTGTATAAAAGTGTAAGGTATCATAATAATAATGGTGGCACGATCCAGTAAATAGTTTCCCTTCTGTGACCATAAGTAAACAACACTCAACATCTCCCGCAGTAATTTCCTTTGCAGTTGTATTTATACAACTTTAAACTTGTAAGTTTGTTCTTGAGTGTCATTAAAAAAAATCCAGGAGGGTACTCATAAAACAGCCCCCAACCACCCACGTACACACACTATTCCAAGTGAATTATCATAAAACTTTGCTATGCATTAACATTGTTACTACTTACTATTGGAACTGAAATTTATATTGCCGGCACAGCAGCAGCATAGGAGCCAGTTCCTGTCCATATATGCCGATTCACACTTGGCTGCCATATCAAGACCGTTATCAATTTATTATGAGAGATATGGGACACACGCAAACACATGAGAGCTGTGAGAGAGCTTTTGAAAAGCAAATCCGTCTGCTGCTACAACTCTTACTAAAAAAAATCCCTCACCATGGACTATTACCAGAGCGTGTCTCATCGTCTTGGGCCTTCTCATCATTAATTATATTGTATCTTCGTGTCAGTACGGCTACTGTTTTCCCCCTGCCACACACACACTTACAATAATAATGCAGCTCTTCATCATTCTTAGTGTGACAATAATTATGTCCTATGGTTGGGAAAAATTGCAAATTTTTAAGTCCCTCTCCAACAACAGGCCCTCAGGAAATTAATTACTTATTTAGATTTTATTTATTAAATTATCGTTGCTACAACGTTGAACGCCTCATAAGCTGTCACCGCATAAGAAGCTCAATATCCATCACCGGTGAACCTCTCTAGCAAATTCTATGTACCAGTGGTATATTATTCACACAGAATTTGACCACGTACCCCTGACACATATGAATAATTGCAAAGCTTTAAGTCAACAATGTCCTCTTCTCACACACTTGACCATAATAATGTTGTCTTTTATCACACAATATAGCTTGGAAATTTATATGACGACCAAAAGATCAGAGGAGCTATAGAGAAAAGTTATTCTTCTCGACGGGTTCATGAGGGTTCATATATCAGCATGCATGCTCCTGTCATCCTCAAAATCTTTGGCATTACAAACACGCTCCTCATTTCAGCTCTCCTCTCATGCAAATAAATAGACTCAAATCTGCATACATGCAACTTGAATGCATCCTCCTCACCTTCCTTTACACACATGATCATCACCATCATGATCAGCTGAATAAGTCATGTCAATCTTGAGGATAAAAATCACTCAAAAACCCACAACCCTCAGGCACCAATATAAAAGCTTTCCCCCTTAAATATTTTTTTTCTTTTTTTATCTTCTTCATCCATACCAACATTTAAAACCACAGGAGACACAAGGCCTCTTCCAATTATTATTATCATTATATATTATATTATTGGCAAAGCTAATGAACTGAAACACTGGACTCTCTCACATCATCACCATATCATCACAGGTCATCCACCAATCATTTCCCCTCATCAGAGTATTTTTTGCGTTACCGCCAAAAGTCCCTTGATAATTTCCTCAAAAGTTTTTCCCCGCAAGCAAATTAGTGGGTAAAAGTTGTAGAAAAAGTGTCATCATTTTCTAGATAACGCTCCAAGTGTAATCAAGAGGAAGATGCAATAAGTTTAGTGAGGCGGAAAGCTTCTACAGTTGCATTCCATACCACCACCACCACTCAATGCAATCCATCTATCTGCTCATAAGGGAGTGGACACAAAGGAATTAAGGGTTCAGTTCATAAGTACCGAAAAACGTGCTGAAGGCAATGAGCTTGAAATGTTAAACATTTGATGCTCTTGATCAAATGGACGAGAATGGGATCACTTACAGCTACTGTATCGACCTACAGGATCAACTTGGAGGTGCATGCCTTTAACCCCAAGTCAAATCCAGACTTGTTAACAAGGTGTTATAGAACATGAAAAATTTCCCTCCTCGTCATAAATTGATATACCAAGGAAGCCAAGAAGAATCATATCGCCTTCTTCGTTAAGTTTCAATCGTCATGCCAATTGAAGCATCCGTTCCTCCATTATAATACCAACACATAAAGTTTCTACAACAAATTGCTCTCTCCATCAAGCCCTCCCCTCTCAATATACATGCCCCCTGCCAATCAAATATCTCAGATCAAACTTGCCTCATCATCCACATGCGGCTGAGAGAAAACCAGTTATGTGCTATTTATTATTTATTCATCCATAGTTGTGTGTAGAATTTAGTACAATTCCCTTCTATTTCAAGCAACATTTAATGTGAGTGGTAGCATCTTTTCAATAGCTACATGTACCCCCAATCGTAATGCTTAAAGTCACACATTATTATTATGTGCCACAACAATAACAAGCTTCCAATCATACTAATCTTGCTCAATCTATGGCCACATAAGAAAATAGTTATTTCATAGATCCAGCATGCCATGAAGAATAAACCTGCGTCATACACTCCGCAGGCGCACAACTCATAAAAATCTTACGAGCAATCTTTTGCATGAGCAAAAGTTCTGTTGCTGGTGATAAAAAAAAGTTTTAAAACACTTCGCGTGGCTCCACAATCATAATAATTCCAGCTATACACTTCTCACATACTGACTGATCCCAATCTTGGAAATAAAATCTTGTCACATACTGACTGCCGAACCCCTCCGTTGAGGTGAACAATGGAAAGGGTTCTCGCTGCTACAAATTGTGAAAGTAAATCCAGACAGAGTGATGTGGTGGACGGAGTCTGCAGATAATCTCAACGACTTGTCATTCTTTCTAGCTTTCTCCATATAACTTAAAGAGTTTATGCATGTCCCGTCTCTTCCTAATAACAATTTACACTAACGACCACTGACAGTTTTCATATTAAATTTCTGTGCCTTTTCAGTTTGAAGATCTTCAAGCTGATAGATATAGGGAATTCAAATGGGGATATTGTCTGGCAAACATAATATGTGAAATCTGCTGTAAATTTAGCACACACATGGTCAAGCGGATGATCATGTTCGAGTTGAAATTATTGGTCGTCTTATTAGTTATAATAATGCTCTCATTTCCACATCAATTAGCAAGCATGGGCTAGTTTATAACAAGCGTAGTATATATATGATGCTGACTGAGCATGCCTCCTCATCAATTTACAGTCCCATCACATCACACACAAAGGCATCAGATTGGCAAAAGGAAACCGACGACTATACATACGCGCACACATCTCTCATTATTACATTTTACCTTCCGTCCATCATCATAAGTTACGCTGCAATGAACTCCTTCTCTCTCACTCACTCTTTCGTATATCATTCTTAATTATACCAAAATTCAGATTCCGCTTCCTGATAAACATTCTCACTCACTCTCGTCCCCCTTCGTCTTCTTCCCAATCAGGATCTTAGTTGAAGCTCTTCCAATTACTATTATTATTCCTGCTACAACTATACAACTACTACGTACCAACACACAAGTTAGTCTCTTGAGGGTGCATGACCTGCGGGTGTTAAAAAAAACAGGTCAACATTCAACTCCACATTGCAATGCAATTCTACTCAGCTGCTGGATCCCTTCATTCAGTTTACAAAGCCATGCAAAGTTGGGTGTATTACTGCATTATATGGAAGCCTCCATGTACCCGCCGCCGTTCTAAATTTCTTCACACTCCTGTGGGAAAGGTGTCAAGCGAAGAAAAGCCACAAACTCACTGCGCAGACTTGTATAATTACATATCAGAAAATAGAAGCTATACATATTGTAGTAGCTTGATGAAGACTGGAAGGAAAACAAAGGTCTGGCGTGGTCAAAAATAATAATTAGTCACTCTAAGAGGCTCTCACTGTGAGGGAGCAGTCGGACGAATTAGTCGGACTTGGAGTGTGGAAAATATGATAAGCCATGACGGTGGCGACGGCGCATTACGTTAATTTGTTCATTAGCACAATGACGTAATGAGGGCCTATTAAACTCTCGCATTCACTTACGTATATACTCTCTGTCAGTTGGGCTATTCTAACGACACATTTCAACGGATTCTTTCTCAGGATCCATCCGTCTAGTGCCGATCTGACCACTACTACCTCCCCTAGTACCCCGCAAGTTAGCAACTACACGTGAAGACACTCCAAAGTGTGTTTGCGTACATGACAACAAAGTGAACAATTTGATAAGCGGCCACCAAGACCACGGACGGGAAGATTATTAGAAAAAAAACTGTGAGCATTCATCCATGTAAAGATTTTTATATGCACAAACCCTCCCCCATATAACGGCTTTCATCCAACAATCTCAAATTTCACTTGAAACCAGAAATGGTATCAAGCTTGTATGTATTGCAAAGCTATCATCACCATCATCATTGAATCCAAAAGGAAATTTCGCACATCCATTTCCCATTATTACCGCAATAATGACTTGGCAAAAATATCAACAAAGTGCTTGGTTGGAGGGGGAAGAAGTAAAGTATACAGAAAAGGAATGTAATAGCAATCACAGGATCGCCATAATGCACGCTCGATATCACGATTATTGAGAACAAGAAGAAAAAAAAAGATGTGAAAAATATTGCAGAATTCTTTCCTCATCTCGATACATTCAGCATTTATGTACAAAAAAAGAATAAATTGAATGAAAATTTACCTTGGGCTAGGTAACATAAAGCCTCCTTTTCTTCACCCACAACTTTCCTACTCATGTGTAATAATAATATGCACATGCTCCAGGGTAACAGCCACTGCTCTCATACATTGACTCCGGCCTAATAAGCAGCCATTTCAAGCACATTCAACTCCATTGCCACCAGTATAGCCTCCTCTCCCACTTAATCCGAAGTGCTTTTCCACAACTTTTCCCCTCTAACTTCCTCACAGGCCCAGAAGCAATAAAACTCATACAGACACATACACATTTAAAATCAGCCACAATCCAGTTCATTTGTCTTGTATGCACCTCATGGCGAAAACTAATTTCATTTTTGCACATCTTGTTAATTATTCTCAACTTTGCAAATGCTTGACCTATCTGTCATCAAGGTTATGATGATGTGGGAACGATGACAGTTGAGTAGAGGAATTAAGCCATTTTAAAAAAAAAGGCCCAAGGCATCCAGGGTAATGACTTCCCATACTGACTCACTTTTGACCGTCTTCACACAAGTCCCCCTACATATTCTCTACCTATGCAATGGAATGACTTTGAGAATGGTAGGTTCCGAAAATGGAAACTGATAATTACACCAGCATTATCCTGATTATCTAAAAGTTGCATCTTAATCCCATACAATAATGACAGAGCAGAATGATAATGATGATGATGATTCTATGCTCCATAAATTGGCCATCTTCACTGTCGTCTTCGTCGACACATTCTTCAAGTAACTTTTGGCCTGTTGCATTATTATTGCACCGCCCCACAGAGAAGCT
This sequence comes from Deuterosminthurus bicinctus, assembly GCA_034698825.1. Classification (NCBI taxonomy): domain Eukaryota; kingdom Metazoa; phylum Arthropoda; class Collembola; order Symphypleona; family Bourletiellidae; genus Deuterosminthurus; species Deuterosminthurus bicinctus. Next base: position 5,094 of record JAQIWI010002558.1, on the reverse strand, counting down.
ATTGATAGGAAGCGTTGATAGCTCTCTCCTTCCGGTGTGACAGTAATGAAAGAGCTTGAGACACATACTCATAGATGATCAAATTACTGCACATACAAGCTGATCCCGGATGCTTCGCTAGCATATAGCTCCTCCTCATTTTTTTCACTGGAGGAATGCGGATGAGTTCGCACAATAATGCAATGTAGCAGCAAGCTCAAGTATTATAGTGTGAAGAGCTGCGAGAGTGATACTGCAACAGCCACGTGCTTATTCTTCTTCTTGTATATATGGGATGAGGAGGTGGATGCTGATGAGGAATCCATGGTATAGATAGCCGAGACTTGAATGACATATTGGAGAAGGAATGTTAGCAGCAGTATCAACTGGAGTTCAAAAAGTCACTGTGTGTGTGTATTTTAGCCACAGAGGCAAAAAGAAGGAGATGAAATGAGAGCAGAACACGCCTTCCCCTCAAGCTATTATTACAGAAGATCAACAAGAGAGACGCGAAGAAGGCAAAGGATTGAGAGGATCTATACAAGTTTACAATGAGCGAGCTTGTGCCGTTCAAATCATAATCATGAGCACATTTGAGTGGGGAAGCAGCAGCTAGCTAATATGAATCAAAGTTCAAAACTCTCTGGCCATAGTTGTATACACAAAAGTCTTTACAGTGTCTCACCTTAAAGTAAGGAAGGAAGAAGGGGTAAGTACATGCAAAAGTATTGCGTATATAATGGACACATAACAATGACGCTCGGCCCACAAAATATAAGAAGCCTATAAATCTTTCTCCCTTCAAAAGCATTGAGGATAGGTCAGAACTCCGTTTCACACAAATACATATGTGCACGCACATACAAACCCACACATTCACACACGCACGCAAACATGCACACACGCACGCAAACATACACACACAGATCCCGCTCTTTTCCTCACAGCACATGGAAATGCGCATTAAGATTTAAAGACTCTCGCAGTTGGATTTGCAAAGTTGACGTTTACACTCACTCTCCCCTGATGCTCTTTGCTTCATTAAATGTATCAGATGGCTGCACCCGCTTCTGCTCCCGATCATCATCATGATCACATAAATTTCTTATCTCACAGCATTCCAACCCATCTGTGAATAGCAACCAGCGAGAGCCTTAAGGCTCTTCAGACGACCCACACATCCACAATGCAAATCCATATGCAATCACTTAAAAAGTTAAACCAGCAGCAGGAGCAGCAACAAAACAAGTTGAGGTCAAGTGCAGACGATACATACACACCTCCGCCACATCCAATCCAAATATTCTTCTCTTCAATATAAATATTAAAAGTATACCCACACGCACACACAGAAGCTCTTCAACTTAATAACAAGCGAGTTGATTCAGCAATAAAGGAGCTTAGAAACATGTGCCATGTATTACATTATCACAACCACTACAACTATATGTACGAATTGAATCGTCCACATTGGACAAGTCTTTTCCTTTCTTCGTGTACAGCAGACAATCAGACAGACGTGAGACAGGTGAAAAGGAGCTCAATAATAATCATCATAATCATTCCTATATTGCGATGTCAATAGAATTCATATACCAGAGATTCATGTCTATAGCCGCCAGACGTCTGGATCCATCCACACACGTAAATATACAAACATGCAGGTAAAGGAACAACAGCAGCACAGATTCCTTTGCGTCATCATTATCAAATAGCTCACAGTCATCAATGAGATACAGACTCTGTACCCTAAATCCTATCAGCTTTTCTGCACATGATATGATATCGGAGTAGTCTTAAAGCCGGCTCATACCAAATTATTGCTTCCACATTGAAAGCACAATCATTCACAGATAAATTAGCACATAACATTATACTGTAATGTAAAAAGAAACCTCTCTGCCGCCTCATGCTCTCAATGTGTAATCACCTTCTGTGCCTTTTAACACGACACTGACAATAATCAGAATGACAAGCCTTTAAAAACTGCAAAGGTGAATGCAGAAGGCCAGAAAAAAACAATTCATATGAGAATTTAATGGACGACATCAAGATGTGGAATCCGTGCGAACATGAGCATAACCAGTGACAGGGTATGACAGGTCCATAAGATTGCAAATAAATCAGCTGAGTACAAAATTAGTCATTGCCAAAAAAATCTACATGGTAGCAGCCGTATTAAATTGAAGTGGACTGTGGAATGTGGTAGGGATCTGGAAGAAGAAGAACAAGTAGAAGAATACAAGGAGCAAAAGGTAAATCTGTATCATGATGATTTATGGGGGAGAGATAAAACATTTTAAACCGCCCGGTACATTGACGCCTTACACATACACAACACACATCATGCAAAGAAGTTAACCAGTAGTACTGGTAGTTTAACCACCAACAAAGCCCCCTCTCTCCCTCACCTCCATTATGAATTACTATTATAATTTTCCCATCCAACACAACGACGACGAGCCTGTACGGAGAACTTTTACAATGTGTCTGTGTGTGTGTGTCTATGTGCAAAGAACGCTCTCTACACCCAATCTATTTGTAATGCAAAGCGCGTTCTCCGGCCACTCACTGTCCCTCCATAACCCCCTTCATTTTAATTGCCATTTCATATCTCAACCCCTACCAAGCAACAGACGCACAACAAGTTTAAAGGCAAATAACTCAAAAATCTCTGGTCATAAAGGAAGCAGATCACGATTTTTCAATGTCTTCCTAACTATTAGTTCCGAGCTCACTTTTCTTTCCTGGTCCAAAATCCTCACATATATATGCCTCCGGCCCTTCCACCACTGCGTCAAGTTAAATTATGTGTGTGGTAAGGAGACGACGATGACGACCAAGACGACAGCCGTCATCCCAGTCGCCTCCTACATTCATGTTTTTTGCCACGAGCTATATACTATACGGAAGAACCCACACAGAGTATTGGTCACTGGCGTCCTCATCAACACCGTCTTCAACCGGCCAGCCCCAGACATGAGACTTTAGCACCAAATTCTTATTATTATTATTGGAATATTCCAATATTGCTCAAGCGGAAATAATCACTATTCATACACATCTTCACTATCTGAATGTATAAGAACAGTCATGTACATCTTTCCCTTATTGTCTCAATAATGAGCTCGATTCTCCAACAAGTGATATATGCAATCATTTTACGGCAGTAATTAGTAGACACTTGCAAGTCTGCAATTCAAAACGCATAGCAGCTCGGATCTTGAGTAGTACGATAACGGTGCCAATGAATGCAGTGTGGAAATACTGCGGTTGCAATCACTTTGATAAGCCAGCAAGTATCTTTTCATGCACAAGGGAAATTACATTGAGCCGACGGAGAGAGGTGGATAGATGGAAAGTCAGACAGAGCGGAAAAGAAAAGGAACAGGCTTCTCATAGCAACAACCACCACCACCATTACCGCCAAGGAATGAGCATATATATATTCACGCTTCAATTTCCTTCACGTGTCTCCAATGTCTGCATTCATTTTCTCTCCCTCACGACAAAAATACAACAAGCCTGGCTGGCTTATTTAGGCCGCTGCCGCTGCTGCAAAAAGGCAGAGGATGAGACTAAAGCTTTGAGAGGCAATATACCTTCACTTTTTTATACACAGACAGACAAACATAACATGTACATCATGAAACCTGACTAAAAGCTGGAAATAAAAGAGAACAAAATAATCCCACACTCTTCTGCACCTCTCAATAATCTGTCTTCTTCTCCGTACAGTCACAGTGACCTTAATAAATTTCAATGGAGTCATTTCTTCAAACACGACGGCCACTTGAGACTCCTTTCAAGATTCATTTACTCAAAACCCCCACTCCGCCGTGCGTACTCAAGCGTCGCCCGTTATCATTATTATGATTGCACCACCGTCTTGGCCTACTATTACCAACACTATAGACTGCTCCATTCTAATAATTGGAATGATCCAGAAGCGGAGCAGCAACTATATAAAAGAGCTCTCATCTATATAGTTCTTCTACTCATAATTTGCCCCAATTTGACAACAACAACAAAAACAAATAGTCATCAATTAACTTCTAAGAACTTCTGGGAAAAGCAAGGAGATAATTGGTCCATGAGTGAGCTCACCTTTGCCATTTAACCTGGGAGGTGTGTTTGGATGTGCACGTGCATTGAGTGTGTCCGTGTGTATTGTGTGTGTGTTTCTGTACTATCAATATAGAATACAAGCCAAGGATTTTACGAGGAAGAACATATAATAGTAATGTCCATCCATATAACCAGGTAAACACTTGACCGGTTCAAGGAGGAAAGCATGATGATGGAGAGAAGGAAACCGGATGCTTTAAAGAAGCAGCAGGCAAAGCAGGACGAATTTACAAGGCGGCAGTGGACATGGTGGCAAAAAAAAAGCAAAGTCTTTTAAGGGATGAATGAACAGTCTGGGAAAAAAAGGTGTGTGTCTGACTTTCAGTCTGCTCAATGTGCGACGAGCATCTCGAATAATACGTCACGAGCGATTTCATCTTTGCTTCAGCTGTAATAATGGACGGTGAGATAGTGAGTGAGAGAGAGAGAGAGAAACAATCTAAAGAGTCGGTCGGTGGATGAGAAGAAAAAAAATGGCATAATAATAATAACAATACATAGAGATTCCTACTTGAAATTCATTGCAGATCGATACTGTTACCTTAAATCTTCTTCGTGTGTATGTATTCTCATATATGTATATGTAGTATATAATATAAAGCATTCAATTTCATTATTAATAGTCCGGTTTTCTTCATGCTGAGAACCCGCATATTCCTTGTCAATAACTTTGAGCAATCTAGCCTCCCTCATCTGACAGAGGAGAAGCAGGAATGAGCAATCCTTTCCCTCTGCCCAATTCAAAATGACTAACCCAGTTGAGCAGATGAGACTGAGAGGGAGAAGATTTAAGCAACAATAACATATCTGCCACAGCATGGAAGCATAATATAGCCGGTCTTAAATTAAGGCCGTAGGCTAATTTCCCAAGGTAAAAACCAGGCAGGCATCTGCTAAGGCTGCACCATGCTGTCACCTCGCCTCTGAAGAATGTGCTATACACTTGGTTGCACTGTCTCTACCAGTTATTTTCACATGGGGATAATA
>JAQIWI010002557.1:0-12092 GCA_034698825.1 Deuterosminthurus bicinctus | reverse complement strand
AGGATAAATATCTCCAAGCAGCAAAATCCCAAATAGAACAGACCAGCTAAAATGCATTTGAATCCTCCTCAGATCCATCTCGGGAATGCCACAGAATAATTGAGTCAGACAAAGGGAATCTTGCGATAAAATCTTGGAGCAACAGCTGCTGCCTTTGGATCATAAAGCTGAAGAACACAACCAGCTTTCGTGTGGAGTTGGATCCCCTCATGACAGAGCCCATCTCGTTCATTTCTGAACCAAATTCTGCCAACTCCAGTGTTCAATCTATTCAGTAAACTTGACTCAATTTATGCTAAAACACTTTCGTCAAATTTCTGAAAGAATTCGTGTAAAATTTCAGGCTAAGTGGTTCCAAGAATACATTCCACGTGTTTCAAGGGAAAAGCCTGGGGATCGTAGTGCCACCTGGACGAGAGGGAATGACCCTCAGCTGGACAGGCTTGGAAGTGGACGATTCTGGAGTTCCTTCCAGTACGAAATTTGTCGACAGTTTGTTAGGAACGCTGGAATGGCAGAGCCAGCATGATGGAACTGACAAAATATTTTGGGCGATTGATCTTAAATGGAGGGGAGAACTAAATTGGACACTGAACACGGCTTCTACAGAAGTGGACCAGAAGAGTCTCTGTGGAGATATTTCTTTCTCTGTCTTGCATATCAGACCTGATGGAACTGTCAGCGAACTCCACAGGTAAATTTGTATTTTGATACCTCAACTAGCGCGCAGTAAATGAAAAAATTCATTCAGCAGTTATACTTAAATTTGAATGATTTCGTAATTTTATTATTTATTTACAAGAACGTGTACTGGCTCGTCGAAGGGATCCCTCAAGTTGAGAATCAGTTCTGAAATCTTGGTTCTTGGGCACATTAAATTCCTAAAAACCTCAAGGTCAAAATTGGCGGTCTCATGGGCACACCATGACCAACTACTGGAGAAAACTGTGGACGGGATTGTTGCTGGAACACGAGACGGGGCTTTCGTGATTCCTTTCAATTCTACACAAACAAAAGTGGTTCCTTCGGGTTTGATTCGGGGGGTTACGTTTGACTGGAACTCCGACAGAATTTACTATTTGACCAACCAAGTTGGGATCATGCGGTCGAATTTGAATGGCAGTGTGTCCGAGGTTCTCTTATCAGGTGTAAAAATATTACATTTCTATTCACTAACCATTTTAAAGGAAATAATTTGAAACTGACTGCCTTTCAAAAACTGCAGATGCGTCGCCATTTGTTATCGGAATGACAATAGAACCGGCCAGCGGCAACTTTTACTACGCCAACCTATCAAGTAGAACCATCCGAGTTTGTGATAATGATGCGAACAAATTCTCAACGGTTGTGAGCAGTAACGACTTGACCCATGTCTGGGATTTTGCAGTCTATCTATCCAAAGGGTACGGTTCTTCATAGGAATTTGTTAACTTTGGCTTCATTTGTTTATTGTGGTAATTCGCTCCAGGCTTCTCTTCTGGTCCACTGGAAGAAAAATAGTCCGAGCCAACTTGGATGGCTCGATTCCAATAGTTTTGCTGGAAACGTATGCTGGTGGGTTGCACATGGACGAGTATGAGGACCGACTTTATTGGGCCTCTGACGAAGGAATCGGAAGTAGTGATATGAATGGGCAAGACATCCGAGAACTGCCAATTACAGCCGGGGTACTTTACGGTATTGCTATTGACAACGACAAAGTTTACTACGGTACATGGGATACAAATGGCGTCTGTCATGTAAAAAGTAGGAATTAAGTCTAGAATGGTTGCGCAGTTGACGCATGGTGTTAGTCACATCGCCTTTTTCGGAACGCGAGTTTCCAACAGACCTGCAAATCCTTGTGATATAGCCGAATGTGCTCATTTGTGCGTTTTAGTGACGCGTTGGTCATATCGCTGCACGTGTCCAGACGCTCAGATATTGAATAAGGATTGAAAAACATGCAATATTTAATGCCGTCAACTTCCTTGCTTGACATGGGATGTTTAAGAATCCATTGTTTAGAAATTTTAAGTAGACACTGAGCTATTGGGCTTTTTCAAAACGGCCTACTGTCTGAACTTCAGAGGTTACCAAACTTAGGATATTTGCTTGGATTCACGTCGTTTTGAGTTTTGAAAGTTGATGAGCTTGCAAGGATACTAACTAAATTTCCGCATTTAATCATGACGTGGGTTCTCCCTGATTGCACCGGAACAAAGGCAGGGAATCAAAACTTTATTTTCCACAAATTCATTCATACACAAGCTGGCGGTTGCTGCACCAGAGTTTGGCCAACACTTAGATTAAATGGCGAAAGTGACTGGCCGGGCTGGGGTTGATCACCTTGATACATCAGCTGTTGCTGCTGCTTCATTGGAGCTTGACAAAAATTTTGACCTTGCTGGGGAAGTCGTTCTCATTGTATTGTGAGCTAATTGGTGAGGTTTGGTGGTTCCCTTGGTAATTTGGTAGCTGCTGCAGTATCGTAGAAGTTTACATGAGAATGCAGCCTATGTTTAGTACATTACGTACATAAGGGCAGAGTTGAATACAAATTAGACTCATGTACACCCAGAGTGGGTGTACCCGGTGCAAATACCGGTTATAACCCGAAAATTATAAGGAACCTGAAACCCGAATTAAGTTCAAAACGTTGATACCGGCTGCAACCCGAATATGAACATGACAAAACCCAAAAATCTATACCCAAAAAAATCATCGATTCTCGGGTTTTACTATAAAGGTTTTCAATATTGCTTTACATAAATACATATTAAGTACCCGCCTAAATTTCATAGCACCAACGTTTCTGATTAGTCTATGCTATGAATAACTGTGAAACGTTTACTTGCATATGACCACACTGCTTTTCTGCCTATCAATTGTAGCGTCACTCCCCTAATTTAATGCATTCAGGTCCAATCCTCATGGTTTTTTCCTCTGTAACAACAGCTAATCAACTCGAGATGGAGACTGCGTTGCTACGAATTGAAAGAGTGTCATGTGTGATCACCAGTGATGGAAATGGGAAGTTAACCAAATGAAAACCTTTCCGAGAATTTCCTAGAAAATTGTCACACCACGGGAAACAATCTTAAAAGCTCATACAATACAAGGCTCCGCCGATTCAAATTGCACCTGATTTACAATTCTCAGACCACCAACTTACACTCAATACAAATATTCAAATACATATGCGCCGCCACTGCTGACGTATACCTGTGTAAAGTACACCTGGTCATATATATATACATATGTTGCCACAAGTGACGTCACAGAAAGTCCCCGCTCAGACCGGCGGAATCTTGTATTCTATAAACGATGGAGAATCTTGTCCTATGGAAACCTTGTAACCCAAAGATATCTTCGGATATCTTCATTTTGAGGCCAAGATTCAGCAAACACGCGTTTGACACTATTTACAGGCATTTTAAATGCTCGAAAAATTTGGTCATTCGCATGGTTGTTAGCAAAGCCCAACTTTCGAATCATTTCTTAATTTTTACGATACCAAAAATAAGGGCTCAATTTTTAAGCCCCTTAAAAAAGATTCTGAATGTGTTCGAATTTCTTGGTGCCTTTGCCAAAAGTTTGACTCAACTGAGCAACCCAAATGAAAAAACTTCCCTTTTATATCACCCGGTCAGTACTGCATAACGTGTACATTTCGTTGGAGTAGCGACTTTTTTCTATTATATTTTAAATCAAAGTAGTAGACAACCCTCACACACCCAATTTTCTTCAGCTTTACCGGAGTTTTACTCAAACAACTTGATCGACCAATGGTTAGAGTGAACTGGAAGCATGTATTTCTTTATTATCTTGCGATATTAAATTTTAATTAGCTAAATCTTTATAGAAATTAGCATCAAGCTTCTTAGTTGAATTCGATTGGCTTGAATGCGAAGGCTTCATTATGAAACCCGCTTATCGTTCATTTCGGCACCACTGAAAAATTTCTAGACAGAATTTAAATGACCAAAAATCGTATGAATTTAATCAAGCAAAACGAATAAAACTGCACTCATGTGGAGTAGCAGAGGAAAGCAAGCGTTTTTAGTCAGACCAACTAGTTGCAAAATAAAATAGGGGTGGATAAGGACATGTTCAGGATCCAAGTGGTAATATTCTTGATGGAACTGTCTGAATAAAACGTCAATGTTTCACGTGGCGGTCGGAATCCGTTACCAATTGAGAGCGGGTACGATCTCCTCAAGAAAGACATGATGGAGTCAAAGAAGGTACTCTCGTATCCTAAACGTCTTCAGAAGTACGTCGAAGTGCCAGGTTTTCATTGCGTCCAACACATGCTCCTGCAGTAAGTCTCCGTCGAGAGGTATTTTCTGGGTGTATAACGACGGAGTTCGGATGGTTCGTGACTCTGATGACATTCTGTGCAAACTCGTGTCATCTTGGCACTTGTTCTTCACAAACATCTAAAAATCATACTGCAGCATTGGGCGCGACATTACAGATACATTCCAACTTCGTCGAACGTGGAAGCCACGGGATGTGGAATGATTCTCTGGAAGTGTATGCCTGTGATTGTCCGTGGCGATGAATGGGAAACAGGAGACTTGGGATTCGGTTTTTGTTTGGTAAGCAATGATAATTTTATCGAAGTTGATGCTGGGGATGATCAAGCCAAGGTAAACTTTAAGCCGTACCGGCCGCATGGAACTTCTCCGTGCATATATCCAGTTGTGACATCGCCAAGTTTGAACTGAGAAGATTTGAAACAAGTGCCTGTGACCCAAGATCCAACCCATGTTTTCTACCTACCCTGCAATGAGAACGCGTCAGCAGCAACATGCCGTTCGCACTCACATTGCGGAAAAATCCTTTCCGGAAGGTCCCAGTTTCTCACAACCCCGCTTGAACACCCCCTCTCTGTCACCAACATTGCACCCCCTCTTTGTCACTCCCTCCATTTGTAGTTGAAGGCAAACTTGCATCGAGTTTATTCCACATGCCCCCCACATTTGCTGCGTTTCGCTATGACGTCACCTCCCAGTTCTCCACATTTCCTGACAACCTGAAGCGTGAGTCATTACACGGCTCAGGCCGAAGTGAAAGACGCGATAGGATGACGTCATACTGGTCCCTGTATCTTTTTATTCGTTTTCGTTTACCTACTTTCGGGTATCAATTTATAGCCCCTGATTGAGTTGACATCCAGAACTGGCACTACAACAGCCCTTAATGATGATACAACTTTCCTATCGATCTAACAACTCATAAGACCTCCAGCTCGGTGCACGTGATTTCCAGATGGTTTCTAAAGCCACACCGTGGCTAGAAATGTATGGTCACTAATTACAATGAATTTAGAGTTTTTACGCATTATCTTGAACACAAAGTGTTTTGTGTGGGTCTTATGTACCTTTGAAGCCACTCGCAATTTATTCTATAATAACTGTGACTGGTGGATTAAAGCGAGCGACTGGTGCCCTTCGTATAAGCCTTCCAGTGGCTAGCCTATTGTCTGTAGTTCACGGTAAACTTGCATTTAGAGTGTGGTCCAGCTGACCCCTCGCCGCTCCCCTATGACGTCACGTCCCGGTCCTGCCCACTTCCCATCAACCTCGAGCATGAGTCGTCACACGGCACAGGCCGAACGACGCAATCGGATGACGTCATCCACGTCCCAGTGAGTTTTTATTCAGTTTTTTTTACCCACTTTTGGTTTTCAATTTGTTACTGGTCACTGAGCTGGCATCCGGAATTGTTAGTTGCAAAAGGCTCTCATCCAGGTCAAACCTACCATGAAAATAAAACATTCATGTCAATATAAAATTTTGTGTGACCTCCAGCTCGGTGGACAAAATTCATGTTTTTCGCATCTCTTCTAAACCCACGTCAAAGCCGTGGCTGTAAATGGACTCACCCCTAGCTCAACCTAGAGATCCTTTTCTCGGTTTGAAACAAAAGACACCTCATTCTCACATTAGTCAACATTTATATACTGTTCAGTATTCACGAATATTCTGCATTTGAATCGCGCCCGCGATTTGTGGATTTCAAACTGACGGGATTTTCCCCCTTCAATGTTTGGAACTGGCATTTTTACAGTAGATATCAAGATTTCCAATAATTCCCACAAGATTCCCAAATTTCCCATAGATTCCCAGAAAGTTGTCGGAAAACTTCCTTTCGATTTAGATTCCCGGGAATTCGCCATCACTGGTGACCGCGGATTCAGAGACTTTGCGTTAGCTATTACTTTAACTGAACCGCATTTAAGATTGAGTGCTTTACAAATTTTTCTGTTTTTAAGTAAACTTTTTCCGACAAATAGATTGTACTGAAAGAAAACACTTATATCTCAATACCGGTACAACCCGAAAATACTGGTTTTGACTATTTTAAAAACCCGTATTCTGAATGAACTCAAAACCCATAGCCTTATATAATTGCTAATGAGGTTTCTCCGGGTTTTGAAAACCCTTTAATTTTGCATCGGGTTCCCGACTCTGTGTACACCTTTAAGAATTCCAGCAGTTGATGATTGCGACTAGACTTGTTGGATTCTGCATGCTTCAATGTCTCTGACACACATTCAATTTTACCTGAAATGGTAAAGGTTAGCAGGTGGCACAGGATTCAAAACGGCTCCCGTATAATCAGCATGTTAATAAAGCTGATGAAAACTGCTTGCTAGAATTGTTTCTGGGTTATTCATTACAACTTTTTTGGCCAAAATACTGTATATAGCTCAGTAGAGTACTTTAGAGCAGTTTTGGTGGACTTTTACTTCCTTTTTGACAAAAAAATCAAACTAACTAAAGGGCGTTCTTCATTTTGTCCCATGAATTTCGGACTTGTTTCAGTAAACCCCACGCTAAAAGGGACTGGGTTGGGCGGTGTATGTCAAACTTTAAGGGTATAAAATACATAGTGTGGTCTAGGTTTTGTGCTAGTTTCACGTCTCCAACTTTAACTGGGTAGGAGATATCTGCAGTTAAGTTTTGCAGACCTCAGGGTGTTCTTATTATAGGGCACTAACTGTACTGTAGTTGGTCAATGTCACAAAAAAGTTAAGCTGAAGTGTCGGTAAGCCACTTTTTCAAGCACAAAAAAGTAGTTTCTCTTTTATTATGCGGACTAAATTTTCCATTCAACCGCAAAGTATTCTGAAAATTCAGTAAAAGCAGTGAAGTGCAACAAACTTTCAAATACATGAAGCGTTCTGCATTGAGAATTTATAGCTGCTCTTACGGAGTTCTCGCTCCAATCATTTTCTAAGGCCAACGTTGCTTTGCATTCAAAAACGTTGCTGGTTATACAAATAAAAGCCCATTTCCAACACGCTAGTTTAATTTACAATAATGTAGCTTGAAATAGATTAGTCAGTGGACCAATTACTATCGCATTACCTAGCTAAAAACATGAAATATTTAAATATGAGATGGTTGACTTGGTACAGAAAGGATTCGTCCTGGCAAACAATGAAAAGCCTTTTAACGTGTAACAAAAGCTCACAAATGGAAATCACACGAGCCAGTAGACAACTGCAAAATACAATACGTCTCAAAAACACAGCCAAATCATGACGGTAGCAGTCGTACCGGCTTCGGTTGTTCCAATTTTGTCGCCCATTGGACTGTCCCATCCGACAAAAATATTAGCAAACGACATTGCAAGTAATGCAAACCCGAAAACTTTTGCAGCAGCAGTGAAAAACCAATATGCAAGATTTGGCATATCCTCTTGCAGTAGCTGCTGCATACGACTAGCCATGGCTCGGTCTTCAGCGCGTTTAAGAGCCGCTGAGATGAAGTCCCTGTCGCTGTTTTAAATGTACCAAATTAAACCCTGAAAATGTCTACAAGTTTTGCATATCTTACCCAAGTTCCTGGATGTCATCAAAGTGGGCGAATGATACAGCGATTGTCGTGGAAAGCAGAAGAAACAGATTCGAATAAAAGCATATGTAGCAGTAGGAGTTGATTAGAATGCCAAACAACACATGTTCGTGTGAGGAGCCGCGACCATAGACCATTGACACCAGCAATTCCAGGCTCTCAAGGTGAGCGATGCCCAATATAGTACACAAACAAGCAGCCGCAACATGAACGTAGTACGTGCTTGCTACGAAAATGCCCCAGAATATTGCATCGGTCCCAGAAGTTTGCCCGTCATCGTTTTCTAAATTCAACAAACGTAAGTTACTTTTGGTATTGACTGTCATATTAAACCTAACCTTTAAGTTCGAGGCAGAAAATGAAGTAGTTTCTTGCAACAAACGTCAGGTTTTCTTGAATAACCAGAACTGTAATTTGAATTATAACCGGGAGCAAGTAGAAACTTGCAGTGGAAGCTGGAAATTCGTTGGTGAATACTGGCTGTCCTGCTGATGTTTTAATATAGACGTCTTGTATCAAAGGGAACAGGAAGTATGAAACTGACAGGACAGTGTTGAAAACCCAGCCTAGAACTCGTAGTCGAGATGTTGTCAACTCTGGGTAGCCTTTTGTATCATCCCAAACGAAAGGATGACAACAAAAACGCTCACCAAGTTTTATTCCCTTTCGTATAAAGCTTTTAGCTAAACCAGTTAGCAGGATTTTATGTGTTCTGCGTTGCTCCATGTGGGCTGTTCTCCTAATAGAAGCAATGTCGACCGACTGATTCTAGTTTTTGCTGCTCGATGCAAAGTTTGCCTATTCTATCAGCGTCATTTGTGTATGGCATTTAGGTGCTTTGCTATTATAGTTAAAGACAGGCTGTTAAAACAATTACCACCCTAGATAAGCGCAACAAAGAACACGGTAGAAAGCATAACTCGACAACCACCTACATGGTACAACATATTACTGGACAACCACAAGCATGCTAGAAAATATTGCGGGTCAATCACGAACATGCTAGAAAATATTACTGGACAACCACGAACATGCTAGCAATAATCACTGGACAACCATGAACATGGTAGAAAATATTACTGGACAACCATGAACATGGTAGAAAATATTACCGGACAACCAAGAACATGCTAGAATATATTACTGGACAACCACGAACATGCTAGAAAATATTACTGGACAACCACGAACATGCTAGCAATAATCACTGGACAACCATGAACATGGTAGAAAATATTACTGGACAACCATGAACATGGTAGAAAATATTACCGGACAACCAAGAACATGCTAGAATATATTACTGGACAACCACGAACATGCTAGAAAATTTATCCGATGAACAACAAACATGGTGGGTAGTTAAACTACGGCATAGATTCTTGCTACAAAATATTAACGAGAAATAAATTTCTACCAATGATGGGCATTTAAAAATCCCTCCCTCCCCTCAACTCATCTGTTGCTTGTAAAAATGATTTCCCCTCCCTCGTCAACTCCCCTCCTTTGTTCGTGACCTTAGCTCCCTCTTCCCTCGTAGTGCAAACGAGCTGCAATTCCCTTCATCAAGACCCCTCCAACTTTTTATCTAACAAATAGCATTTCTCCCTCGTCCTCACCTCCTTCAAATATCAAATTTGCGATAAATTTGCCTGGCGGGATAAAAATTGTCGTTGCAGTAAATGAGGAGAAGCCAAGAACTATGAGAAATCGCTAAGAATCGGCTTTAGAGTTCGTAAAATTGTAACATTTCAGAGAAAAATTTCAAGCCAGTTCCAAAATTTTCGCCCTCACTACCCTCAAGAGGGAACTACCGCCCCTCGACCCATCCCTCCCTCATCCCTCAAACATCGATCAGATATCTCCCTCCTCACTTGCCCGCCCTCAGCTACAATCGGCTTGCTCCCTCAAAAACTGCCCCTCCTCCCTCCAAGTGTGAGGGAGGACTGCCCATGTCTGATTTCTACTGCTAACTGAGAACACGCCAATACCTGTAAATTCTGCACAACAGATACTTTGCCAAAAAATATTTTTGCACAACCGGGAATATGTTTAAAAATATATTTCGTCAACTGCAAGCATACGTGGCAATATGCCTTGGCAAATTGAAGCATTTTAGAAAATTACAACTACATTTAAACAACAGATTTTTGGAAATACATCTAGACAGCTTAGACCATGCTGAACAGTATTGATGGACAAATGCAAACGTGTTCGGCAACAGGAGTCGACAAATAAGAACATGCTAGAAAATAAAACTGCACAATATTTGAGAGCAACTGGGGACGTACTAGACAAAACGTAAGGAACTGAGACGAAACTGAACGAAGTTCCTGGACGAGACTAGCCATTCCGGGCTCAGTAAAGTACTATCAAGTACTATAAGTCGGTACTATCACTGTATGAAACCTTGATTGAAGTTCTGATTTTGATGGAAATTCTGTGGCTGATTTTGAGGATTAAACGGCGGTGGTTGAACTTGGGGATTTCATATTCATAACGGAGGCTACACTTCGGGATACGGTGCCGTTTGCACGGGTACTATTTTTTGTTCTTAACTGGATAGAACGGACACATTGAATCTGACGTCCTGTTTGTACGATCGGAAACGGACCCCTGTAGTACAACGGAATCGGATAAATCCAAGTTACTGGCGGGGCTTGCCAGTTTGCTTGTCGTTGGGTTGAATTAATTTCACTGGGTTGAGGTCAAATTCGCAATGCCTTTAATACTACCTGGAAAGTATATTTCTCAACTTAATAAACCGAACCACGGTGGAGGTTGATAGTGACATACTAAAGGACTTTTTATACCCTTGCCGTGGTAGACAATTGAATGATCATAGGGTACACTTGAGTTGACAACTTTAAATTACAATAATGAATATAAAAAAGTGGATGCCCATCTCGGGGCGCAGGAGAGGTGAGAACATTTTTACTTGGTGAGAAATTTAAAAACACCGCCATAGATCGTTGCAAATACGTCAGTTCATCCAAGATATCGAAGAATACGAACAAGACCGGGAAGGTGAGTTTGATTGCCATCCCGTTCGTTACTACACTCATTCCGAACAAGAAGTTGAAGATGACGGATATGAGTACTTGCAATATTGGCCACCCTTGAAACAGTGAAGATAGCTGTTCCGGGCCGTCCAATCGAGCGAGACCAGTGAAGAAGAATACCAAGATGCCATCGATGGTGAATGAGTAGCACGTATATGTTGTAAAAAGCTCGCTGAGTCTGCTTGTTCGTGTTTGTTTGGCGTCCGTTCGTAAGGGGTTAAAAATGGTGAAAACAAGTCATTTGCTCGTCAGCAAATGAGTTGACACGAACGGATTGTATGAAACGGTAAATGAAGTATGCGATTGAGAAAATGACGTAGAAATAAATCCAGCCGAAGATCTGGAGTCCAGATATGGTGAACTCCGGGTTGCCTTTGTCATCGTCCCAAACGTATGGACGGCAGCACATGCCCTCACCAAGTTTGAGTCCCTTTCGCATGTATTTTTCAGCCCTGGGAGTTAGCAATATATTGCAGGGACTGGTGCTTTCCTGTACCAGCGGACCAGCATGATCTTGTATCCAATTTACACCACTCACTCTGGTTAGGACATGTCGTGGTCGTTTAAAATTAATAATAAACAAAATAATGTAGAAAAATCGCAACTGTGACAATAAGATGCCAAAAAGTGAAGCAATTCGAATGTAATATCTTCTATTACGTACTGTAGTGTTTCAAGTAGTTGCTCAAAGTTCAAAATGGTGAACATTGTTTCCACAGATGATTGTAGATGATAAAATTACCGTTGCGGTCCATCGCAATACAATGCCCGCCGAGAGTTCCCATGCGCGTGTGTGTACGTTTGAATATGCTTAAAAAACTTATGCGCATTGTCCTAAAATTATCCTTAATTTCAGACTGAGGAACAAATTTAAAAATATTTTTTTTTTTAAATTGTTGATCTTTCCTCTGACGTCAATGCCCTAAAATCAAAGGAACACATTGCGCATGCGAGACATTGAATTGAAAAATAAATCAACAGTTGGGTATAAATAAATTGATTACTAGGGAGCCCTTCAATATTTTGTCTGGGCTCATTCATGAAAAAGAAAACAAATCCGACAAAATTTATTGCTAAATTATCCACCCCTCTGTACGACTGATTTGGACACTACCTTGGATGGAGCCTGTACCCACACTGTGAAACTCCCAGAAGTGGACCTTGCCATTGAAGTAAGCCA
>JAQIWI010002556.1:0-12093 GCA_034698825.1 Deuterosminthurus bicinctus | reverse complement strand
GATCACCGTCAAATTTGACTAGCTCCAACTTAGGCAGGCGGTACTTGGACTTAATATCCGATCGACCAGTGCGAAAAATCGATGAGCTTCCGGCGTCACTCATGTCATCTTGATCAGCCTGGTCCATGACACAAATAACATCTTGCATGTCAGTAAACTTGCCTCGATAATCTGCCACTGACTCCATTTGCGCCAGGTACTCATCTTCGGTTGCTGTAGCTGCTGCGATCATCTCTCGCTCCATTTCATTGCCCAGCTCAGCTCATTCTCTTGATGGACCTTCAGACGAAACCAATAGGTCTTCACGGCAGATTTATCTTTGGGATCCTTGGCCAGTTCTGCTTTCATTTCATTGTAGGTCTTCGTAAAGGCTCCTCTTGCGGCCCCACGACGGATTTTGGTAGACATTATGACGGTTAAATTAACGGACACTGCACTTTTCTAAAGTCAGTATCCTGTCCACTGCGCCAAATGTTGAGAACGACTCTCCCGGGTTCGAATAAATGTCCCTAATGTCTACACCCACACATAGGATAAATAATCTTAACTTTATTTATCCCTTTGACCTTTTAATTGTTACAAAATGAGGAGCCTCGTGTCTTCCACGTCTTCCTCCCACCATGCCTCTCTACAGACTTACAGTTCAACGGACAACAATAGATTCAGCCGCTCACTCTAATGCCTCATTCCCAGCACACGCACTAGGAAGCATCATCATTCCATTTCTAACAAATGGATCTCGACAAAACAAAATTAGAACATTTACACTTGCTTCCTTAGGTTACCTGCTGCGAAATTCTTTATTGTAGTCTGGAATAGCTGCAAATGTTGTTTGATAAAATAGTTTTTCTTGGCTTAGTGCCCGACGACTTTGGATATATGTAAATCTTCCAATTGCCATACAATTAACTTAAGAATGGCTAAACGGCGTCGTACTCCCTCAAATTCTTCCTGGCTTGCAGAGCTCCTGCATTTTACATTTCTGGCTTGGAGGATTGAATTATCTAAAAATTCAATTAATTTGATTTGATTATTTTTTTGAATTTTGATGAGGCTTGGTGGTAGTTTTGTTGAGAGCTTGAAGTGAAATTCGTTTGTATTTTTGTGCTCGAATTTTTTTTTCGATTTTTTCTGTGATTTGCGAGATAATTTTTTTAGAAGTTTGTGTCATTTTGTGCTAACGGTCTTGCTCTTTGTTTTGCGAATGCAAGTGGATGAGCTAGCATGAGGTTCTCTTCTCTTTGTCTCTGGTGTGTCAAGCGCAAGCATTTGTGGCAGACTGCGAGAAGGTGTAAAAAAAATGGATCTCGCCCAAGTAATAGAGCTGAATACAGACTAGCTAAGTAAACATTTGAAATGAGAATGTTATGGTCCACCGGACTCGGTGGACCAATCTGCGCTACGCATCACCATACCACAGATTTGCTTGAAATTCTCAGGCCATTTCCAGGACAATACGCCCTCGTAAAGATTTTTAGTTACTAGCACATATTCATAAAGAAAACTCACGAAACCTCGTGCCAGTTTTATGCGAAAAAATTGTTTTTGGTTAGTCAAGATATGAAATCATAGTTAAATTGGTCACCAAAGGAAGGAAAATTTTAGAAAATTGGAAAGTTGCAATCTTTTAGATTTGTAGTCCGGCTGAAATAAATTCGTTGAAAAGCTTTAGATGACATTCATCATTCGTTTTGTACGCGACTATTGACTACCAAGATTCAGGCGTACTTTGCTTTACTATGAATGAGTTGGACGCCGTTTGATAATTTTTGCGTTGGCCAGCTACTCCATATGATAGATATTTCTGGCGTCCAACCATGTGTCACATGAAATTTGGAAAAGGAAGACAAAAAGCGTCATAATGACATCCCAATTCATTGTGCAGATTAAAAAACTCCAAAGAGCTCCAAATGCCCAGAAGGATTTTTGACATGGAAAGGCTGAAAGGCACACAACCAAACATGGAGACAAACTGTAATACGGCGAATGAGGGTTGAACGAGCTGGTTTGTCAAAGTTAACGTCTAGTTAGTTGAAGTAGCATGAAAACATGACAATTTTACGGCGTTAGACCAAGTCAAATATTGAAATATCCATCCAACTTTTATGTTCTAAAAGTTCAAACTGGAGCTTATGAGACAGGTGTTGATCGTCAGAAAAATTTACGGAGCTTCGTTTGTCAATATCAATTATTAACCATACAGACTGAATTTAGTACGAGCAAAACGTTGCAGGAAAAAAACCCAAACCCTGATTTAGTTCTATACTGGAATGTTTAGAGCAACTTAAAGCTTAGTTCTCCAAATATCACTCGAAAAGAACCTTGAAGTATGATGTTGTCAGTCTCCAATAATTCCCACAAAATTGAATGTTCAATGCTGCGAAGCATCTCAAACAACGTGATTTTCATGTGCAAATTTAGGTCCCGCGAGTTTATTTGACCTTCAAACTGGCAATTTTGAGCCAAGTTCGGAAGTTCGCCAGGTACTGTAATATCTCCCTAGAAAATATTTTTTGGTTGGTCCCCAACCAAAAAAAATTAATCAACCCTAAGAACTTTATAAACTGATATTCTAGTGACTATGACATCCGGTTCATAATCAAGGCTTGAGCATTATCAAAGGTTTGACAATAATTATTTTTAGACTACAATGTCCGTAATTTTCCCATCAATCTACAACTATACACCACGCCAAAATCATCGAGTGGCGTCCAACTTATTCAAGTATGTAGCAATCAATAAATAGCTCATTCAATGGCCTGTGGTAACCGCCAACTTCAGCAGGTTGATCATACTTCTTCGGACAACACCAATTTGGAATTAGAAAATCGCTTGTATAATTTTTGTAGCTGTGTATCAATATCATATATCATTTATGCAAGGTTTCCATTGGTAACAATTGGGAACTGATGCTTCCAGGTAACTGCTCATTGTCATTGCTGTTCGAGTTCTAGGTGGAACCTTCATGTAAGTTTATTTAATTGTCCAGTCACTTCGTTCCCACTCCGAAACAATAGTAATTATCTTTATAAACCAGCCAGTTCCCGCAAGAATCAATGCTCCATTAATGTTTTAAAACTGAAGACCATGTTTTTCATTATGTCGAAGTAGCTTCGTTGACAGTCCTTCACTACAGGATGTACCACGTTGCATCTTGGTTTCTCGTTCAAGCCCATCCTATGATGCTAAAATGACGGTTCAAAACATCTTGATGTTGCCATTTAATAGTTAGTCCTGCATTTTGGAACCTGTTCACTACTTTCGTCACATCCTGCGTGAGTGCCGATTTCTTTGTAGAACAAAAGCAGCATGAAAGCTGAATAGCGGCTTGGAGATGTATTCAGAGAGCCCAGAGGGATCATATAAACTGAAGTTCTCTGCTACGATGCGCTGGTACGATTTGTGTCACCATTGCATCCCAAAATGGCAGCGACCAGAGAACATAGTTTCTTGCAAGTGCCAGATAGGGAGATTTAGACGCCACTTAGCTTTGTCCATATACGATGGTCGCCAAGTCAACGCAGCTGAGGTGTCAGCATTATTGGAAACATACAACTTCAAACAGTTTGAAGTAAGAGTCGGACATCAGCTATTTTAATTTAATTTTATCGCAGTTTATCTGCGGTGACAAGTCTGACGTGGCTGTTGCAGTAGCATCAGATGCACTTTATTTGGCTGAAAAATTGTGAGCTGGGCTTTAAAGCAGAAGTTGTAGGAACAGCTGCTGGAGTAACGAGCTTCTTAAGCTGCTCGTGTAGTAACATTACTACGTTCCCTGAAAAAAATAGATCGTTTGAAACAAGGATTTTAATTTCCTATTTCCTAGTGATGATTGATCCCTTTACTTTATTTGGCTTGACAATTTCGAGTTGGGCTTATGAGTAAAATTCTAAGGAACTACTCGACCGAAGAGCTACTGAGTCGCCCATGGAGTAAAATTTCCATAGTCCCTGAAGGAAACAGCGTTCGAAGTACAAGGAATTTTGATTTGAAACCAGTTGGACCAGCTTGTTTTATTATTTTAAATTGCCCATGGAGTTAACTTTTGGAGTAAATGAAAGATATACGTTGAACTTGGCTTTTAGTCTAATTTCCCGGAACCACGTTATTAAAATTCACCTCACCCAAATTAAACTAAAGAAATTAACCAAATAGCCACCAATAATAACTGACCAGTTCACGACGACGTTCATTATTCGCTCACTGCGCGACCATTGACTACCAAGATTCGTTGGCGTTTTTCTCGTTAACTATAAATAAGTAAGACGCCGTTTGATAAATTTAGCGTTGATCACTTGCTCACCTGTGAAGCATAACAGGACGGTTTGTAGTTTATCACTGTAATATATTGAAGGATGAAACGAAGGGTCACAACTACATGTCAATTCATTGTAAGATTAAAGAACATAGTACAATTAACTGGATTCTTTATGCTACCCTTGGACATGTGAAGGGCATTGAGTTTCAAGTGGACTTAAATTTTAGGAGCTCACTGAATAGGCAGCCATAGGGTTAGCCAACTAGCTTCATGAATAACAATACAATGACCTCTCATATCGATTGGATAAAATGCCACTAAATACTCAATCGTTTATATTTTGTAATTGTTTTACTTAATACTTAACTAAAAGTTGAAATGAAAGTTAGGAAAAATGAATGCGGGCATAAAATGGGCTAATGCTGAATTATTTATTTATCTAGGAGAGGCCGGCATACTCATGGTCACTCCAATTCTTTAGAAACTAATTTTACTGCGGAAATTTAAAATGTAAGCACAAGTGCAATTACTTTGTTCACATAAAAGTCAACAAACTCTGGCGTAGTATCCTTGCTCATTCCCCGGAAATCACCCTCCTGAAGAGCCAAAGTCCTAACCGATTTAATCTTTTGCTTCAGCTCTCTCCTACAAACTCCACTTCGATATTGTAGCCCAAACTTGATATTTTGCAGCACATTGTCCATCGTCTCAGTGATCACATAAGCCTTGCCAAAACAAATAAAGTGAAACATGATTCCTTCCGCAGCCAACAGTGCGATTGCGACTGAAACTATATCCGTGATTCCAAAGCACAAAACGTTAAAGCTTCCCAGCACACAGCATGTAAATGCTGCAATCTTCCCTGCGTAGAAACAATTCGACTGTACGTGGTTAAAAATGTTGAACGCTACTGTTATTCTCCGTATTTCTTTCCACGTGTACCGTACATTTCGTCCAGATTGAATTCCATTGTCATCTATGAATCTAAAGAGAACAATGAGACATTGGGTTCGAGTCTAATGCTTAGCACATGTTTAATGTTATATACCTTTCTAAATTCTTAAGTTCGGGCGTGTTTATGGCCAGTGTAGCGCAGAGAATGTAAAAAGCCAAGTGAAAGGTCATACAAGTAAAAGTAAAAACACTAAGATCAAAAAGAACTACCGCAGCTCGCAATGACCACATTGTCTTCAACTTTCCATTGAGTAAAGAAACCACAAAGACATCCTCGGGTTCGCCAATAATTGCACAGAAACTTCCAACACAAAGAAACAAAAAAATCGCGCCAGGGACAAGCATGGTCAGCATGTCATGGCTTGAAAAGGTTGGCAAGCAGCGTTCAAAGTCAAAGTAGAGTGCTTGAAAATACAATACCGCACGACGATAATTTCGTTGTAATCGGTGGAAAAGTCGCTTGAAGATATGTTTCTTGCTGCTATCGAGCTCTGCAAACGCACCGACGTCTGCTTGATCAAATTTTCTTAAGGGACTCAACAATAAAATAATATCAATGTGGTGCTTTTCGAATTCAAAGCTCCAAACCAGACCCACGATGTACAAGACTAGCACAATTAAAGCTATGACAGCAGTATTAAGAGACTTGGAGCTCTGAGTCAAAGTGTGCGAGAGATGAACGATAGAGTTCAAGAGTTGAATGATCTTGAGCAGTAGTAATACACGATGGACTCGCAGTACAAACCGAGAATATGCAGTTGTTCTTGGCTCCAATTTCCCAGAAGGAACTTCGACATGGAATAGCACACAACCAAACATGGAGGAAAACTTTAACATGGCGAATGAGGGTTGAACAAGCCGGTATGTCAACATGGTAAACAACAAGTTGTTTCCAGTGGCTGGAATGTATCAATGTTTGGCGGTGTTAGACCAAGTCAAAAAACGAATTTCTGGCGTATAGTTGAAACATAGGCATAACTTTTGTGTTCTCAATTCATACTGGAACTTAGGAGACTGGTGTTGTCCGACAGAAAAACTTACTGAGCGTCCTTTTCCAATATCAATTTTCCATAAATACTGAGTTTAGTGCAAGGAAAACGTTGGGGGAAAAGTCTAAACCTTCGCTTAGTTCTATACCGGATTGTTTAGAGCTACTTAAAGTGTATCACCCCAAAATTACTCGAAATGAATCTGAATTATGAAGTAGTCAATCTTCAATAATTCCTACATTCAGTGATTTAAATTCTGAAAGGATTTTAGAATTCGTAGTTTCACCTGCTAAGTCAACTCCTGCGAGTTTAATTTAATTTCCAGCTCCCAACTTTGAGCCAAATTGGGGAGCACTGCCACGTGCTAGAATATCCCATTAGAAAAATTTAAGAGCTGAAATTTTAACAACTGTTTACACGGCAAATTGACATCGAGACTCGAGTAGTTTCATCATCGATTTTACCATGATTACATTTGGTTTACAATGAAAACCTATCTAACAGAGGCCCGTTGAATGCCTACGCAAAAACCAACAAAGGGCGTCCAACTTATTCAAGTATGCAGGAATCCATGAATTACAAAATTGATGGCCTGTCTGTCGTCACCGCCACATTATAAATTCTTCGGAGAAAACCCATTTAGAATTAAAAACTCACTGGCATTAATTTTATGGTTTTTTTATCAACGTCTTTATAGTATGGATCGAAGTCATGGCCTGTTGGATGTTACTTAAAAGGTGACAAGAAGAAGAACTGGTTGAGAATTTTGTTCCACGCTGTAAGTGACACCGCTAAGAGAAGTCTGCAAAGGATCTAAACTGAAATGGACGAGGCACCACACTCTTAATTATCTCAAAGACCCCTTGAGATTATTTGTCCTTTGAACTGACAATTTTTAGCCAAGTTAGGCAGGTCGCCATTTGCTGGAACATCTCATTAGAAAACATTTTCCTTTGTTGATCACCAACCCAGAAAATTTAAGCAGTTTTAAGAACTGACATTTTAGTTACTATGACATACCGGATAATCAACGAGGCTCGAGTATTATCATTATCATGGGGCTAATCATTATTCAATTTAGACTACAACAATGGCTTCAGCTTATATGAAATACGTGCAATGCCAACGCCAAAAAGATCGAACGGCGTCCAAATTACTCAACTATGCAGCAATCAATAATTATCCAAATCGACGGCCTGCGGTCACCGCCGTCTTCAACAACTTGAGCTTACTTTTACGGACAAACCAAATTTGGAAATTTGTCCCATTGGTGACAAAATTGGCACTGATGGTGCCAAATAATTACTCATTGCTGGTCCAATTCAAGGTAAAAGCTTTGGGTATGTCGATTTCTTTGTCAAGTTACCTTGAGCTCATTCAAAAACAACATTTATCTTGATAAATTGGTCAGTTCCCGCACTAATAAATGCTCTAATAACGTTTTATAACTGTAAAACATCCCATTCGTTTAAATGAAGAATGTACGTTTGACCTTGACCATGACTTTTAGTACAATTGGCCGTAGGCAAGCGTTATTAAAGTCCACCTCACCCCGATTGAACTAAATAATTCATTGTCCAATTCAAGATGACGGTCGGTCACCGAAAGCCCACGGTCACGGCACGAGTATTGACTGCCAAGATTGCTTTGGGTGGCTTTCCATTACTATAAATGAGTTGGACGCCGTTTGATAATTTTGTTGTTGGTCTATCAGCACTTGACAGAGATTTGGCTGTGGACGTGATCAAGGGCTTCATATTCATGTTTAGGGGAAACCGGTGGGCTACATTGGCAAGCCAGCCCAGTTTGGAGACTTGAGATCACGTGCAAAAAATGAACTGCATTGTTTATGCTAATCTTTGACATGTGGTGCATTGAGTTTCAATTTGATGGAAATTCATAACCGCAGCTCACTGAATGAGCAGCGACAGTTTTAGCGAGTTACCGTCATGAAAAGCAATACAAAGGCCTCTCTTATCGATTGCATTTAATGACAATAAGTACTATAGAGAAGCCAGCTATATTTTGCAACTGTTTTTTTTTCAACACGTGAATTGGCAACCTCAGCAACGAACGTCTACGTTAGGGACAATACTTTAACGCCAAAACTTTCAAGCGGCGTGCAACCCATGCACGAAAAGGCAAAAAGTACGCATTAAGTTTAAGTTAACAATGAAACGCCTGATTAGCCGATGGTCACCGCCATATTAAACTCGTCCTAAATGATATAAAATATTTGAATATCACCAATTTGGAACTTAAAACCACGCGTGTAGTTAAATAATTAATACAATCGGGTTGCCGTCAGTTGGAGCAATGTTTGACGGCAGCTCAACCAAAATTTTACTTGTTTTGCTTGTACTGGTACGTTGATATGAGGACTCAAACGTTGTATTAGAGTTTATTGAACAGATTCATCCCATGAATTTTAAAATCTGGAGGTAAGTTTAGTGATTCCAGTTATTCTCAAAGCGTATCTTTGCACAAAAATATTTTACCTCGGTTGTGGGTGTCAACGTCATTGCCATAAATATCAAACGGCGTCCAACTCGTTCATAAGAAGGAGAAAATGTTCTTACTGCAGGTGAGGGCAGTATGTACGAAATGCATGTAAACACCTTAAATATGTCATGAGGACGAGGACGAAACACAAGAAAACACCTCTGCCACATAATTATTTTGCTTTTCACGGTCGTAAATTTATGAGCCAAACTAATGAAGATATGGCAAGTTGTCGGTCGAAATCCTAACAACTCACATTGACAATTAAAATTAAGTTGAACTTGAATAAAAATAAACGCCTTGGGCTGTATTGATCTGGTAATGCGACACCGTCAGCACTTAATTCTTAACTTTGACGGCGTAGCAAAGCTTCTTTCCGGTCCAGTAGCTATAAGAATTGTCCCATGTTAAAGTATCTAGAAAAACCAAGATTAATTTTAGTCATTTTTGTGCTCTGTTAAATATAAAATTTTATACTGATTCGTAATTTACATTTGGCTTTGCTTGGGCACAGCAGTTTCCCTTTTTGTGTAAACTTGTGCGCATCAACTCTGCACTGCTCGATGATAACACCACCATCATCACACTCAACTTTGAATCCAATATCGTAGGAGTCGGTCTTGAAATTCCACACAATGTGATCACCTGGTGCGTTTGTTGTTATGTCAACTGAAAAACTTTTTCCAGGTTCCAAGTAATGTTCAATCAGCTCTCCAGGCGGCAACAATTCCAAACCAATCTTTGGAATTGCCTCTTTGTCCACTTCTACGCGACAATTCTACAACAAAAATTCATCAAGTCTGCAATTAAGACTGCCAACTGACTCATCATGAGTTGTTATGCCAAATTCAGAGGATTTGTTTTGGAACTTACAAGCAAGCCAGTCGTGTTGGCACCTCCGTACTGCGAAGGCAGAACATCCGGATCGATTCGCTCCAACAGGTAATCCTTCCATGAGCCCTCGTTAATTCCATAAGCACCATAAATAAAAATTCTTGCGAGCGAGTCTGGAGGCAGTAATGGCTTGATCACAGACCAAATCATGTGAAACACGGACGGAGCTGAAATTTTTGAAATCAATCAATAATGTTTCTATTTGTTTTTCAACTCAGTGCAGATTTGTCTCACCGTTAACAATCACAATTTCGTGCACACATTGAGGGTAATTATTCACTACGATTTGAACATTTTGTCCCACCAAACGAAGCATAGTTGACACGACTTAAAAAAAAGTTGTAAACAAATTCATTTAACATGCCATCTTATAGAATGATTATGATTGTTTAAGTTGATTGGTTGTCGAAATGCGTACCTTCTGCATATGTCAGCCACGTGTAGTCAAACTCAGCACAATCAATGATGCCAAATCCCTTTGTTATCATCTTCCCATCTTTGATCATCTTCTCACATGACTTTAATCCGTTCTCAAGAAATGCAGTGACAATTTTAGCGCTCTCAGTCTTGCACATTGGATGAAGCAAACCGTTTGGATCCCATCGACCTACTCGTCCAATAAATACTGAACCCAAAAACAGCAAATTAAACTCACAATTTACTGACATTATGTCCAGTAAATTAGATCAGCGCCTCATTATTGTAGCTCTAAAATAAAATTTTGTGGCAAATCCTCACATGGATGCCCTTTTTTGGTGAATCCGGGATGCAGAAGTGAATAAAACGGGTCCAATTCATGACAAAATGGCCGCTCGAGTATTGCGTTTACATTGTTGGCTTGCCTCCATTCAATAGTCTTGAAATTTAAACATTTAAATTTGTAGTAATTACACCAAGATTGCGCAGTGATATTGACAAATAATTTTAGGAATCATTACAGGAAATATTCCTAGGAATATTTCTTCGTGTTCAAACTTACCTTGCGAAGCATTTCTTCCGCTTGTTCAACATTGTATTCACGGACTAAAAATTAGAAAACAGTACTGAATATTGCACTTTAACTAATGTTAATATGCGGGGCTTACCTTTAAGAAACTTTTCTACAATGGCGTCCGACCGGTGGAAATCATTTTTCGCAGCGGGAAGCACGTCCGCCACACGCTCCCGAAAATTCTTTTAATGAGAAAAATTAGTAAAATTACCTACAGAACTTGACATTTTGTAAATTACCTTGAGCAAAAGTGCTCTTTTGTCCGGTTCCAAAGCAGCAGCAGCACTCATTACTGCTCGAATTTAATTCACAAAAATGACAACAAAATGTTCTGTCGTACAAAACTGGACCAATATTGACGTCAATTCTCACAAAAACACAAGCTTTTCGGGAACGCTTTGTCATATACAGATTTATTGAACTAAGAATAATACAAAAATTATTATTGCAGCCAAATTTACGGACTGAAATGATTTTTTTATCACGCCTTCAAGCTAAAGCTAAACAATATCAACTGAATTTCACATTTGTCTCGCATTCAACCAAAAGTGTCTGTCTTGCCAAAGATGTGAAGGGGAACTTGGGGCTCTGCCTCTTTTCCTCTCATTCAGCCAAGTAGGTCAAGCAATGTTAAAGACTCGCCACTAACTGAGCTCACATGTGACCACAAGCGAGTCATAATGATTGCAAAAATTCACTCTTGGTCCCTTAAGACACGCAATGTGTTATATGTTAGTAATGAATGAATGAGGAAACGTGAATCCCCATAAGCAGAAGCCTCAGTGAGCTCACCATCATCAGCATCACAGTCACTTCCACAATAAATTGCACATTAAAACCGGTTATGGCATAAAAAGTATGAATGAAGATTGGCTTATAAAAAGTGAGTGCAATGCAGAGCCGTTCTCATTGCAACTATTAACACACACAGCAGATTGCCAGAGGCGTGAGAAGGAGCTGAAAATTTGGGTGGAATGGGGCAAGAAATGTTCTTGTAACTTCCTCCATTTGTCTTTCTTCATTTAGGGGGACTCGTGAGAGTTTATTTATGTGGTCTGCATTATGGCACATCATTAAGTTTACTTATTAAGATTCCATGTGATTAAAATGACTGCTTAAAAGCACTACTGGAGGCTTCACACTTAAAACATTCTTCACTATGGTTTCAGTGTAAAAATTTAAACGGCACTCACACATTGGCGTTTCCAGTGTTACATAAAAAGCCGGACATTCCAACGTCCAAAGAACCATTAAGATGCGTACAAGTTGATACTGATAAGTGATGATGACTATGATAGGCTCTTAAGTCAACAGGTACAGTCCAGTGGGCTATTGTAGCACCAAGCAGTGAGTTGACGAGCATTGTGTGGCATATGTCTTACAATTGCAGTACAGCCTGTGCCAGAGTAAGGTATACACTTTGTTCCGTGAATAACTTTTTAAGTTTTGAAGCTATCGGCATGTTGGTTACCAATTCTGAAACTAGAATCTTGGGGTAATTTTTT
>JAQIWI010002555.1:0-12096 GCA_034698825.1 Deuterosminthurus bicinctus | reverse complement strand
GTCATAAGAAAAGTGCTATTTTGAGTTTCGAGACTATTTTCTACTATTTTCTGGGATACCACAAGAACCACTTACCATGCGCACCAAGTATGCATGGTAAGTTACCACACTAGGGACCCTGTACGTTTGTATATGGTTGCCAGTCGCATTGCTCGGAATCACGTCTAAAGCATTTCTCGTAAGCATTACAAAGTTCTACGAAGCCTTAAATATGACTTTTCTCCTCAATTTATATTACGTAATTACTTGTAATTTCCTCTAGCAGGAGGCTAGACAATTTCTCTGTTATGTTTTATATTCACCAGTAAATACTATGCTGCATCGTACAAAGGTTGTGTAAATATATTTCTCAGCAATCAAAGGTGAGGCCCACTAGGCTTTGCTACCCCGAATGTACGCTACAAAATGAAGTTTTGTCTGTCGTGACTCACCAGATGCATTACATATCATCGTTCCAGTCTTCTTCCAGCTTTATGTTTAAGCTAAGCTTCCCGAAATTGTTGTTGGATATAAATGGAATTTTGATTAAGCAAGCATGACTTCATTTCATGCCACAATTGCACCCCCTTTTATTCGCGCTGCAACTCTGCCCATAATGTAAACATTTCTGCTTCCTTGCGTCTATGCTACCCAGCTGAGGGTGCAGACGGTTTGCTGTTGCCTGCAGCCAGTATCGCTGAAAAAATTGTGTTTTAGATGTGCAGTTGTGGCCTTTCATTATTTAGCATTAAACTTGCACGGCAATCCAACCCTTGAAACTTTGCAGAGGTCTTGGTGAGTACTTGAACTTCAATTGAATACTATTCCTCTTTGCACCTACGTTGAATAGAAGAAAATGTTGTGAGTGGGTTAGGCTGCTAGTCACAGAAAACAGGAAGACATTCAAAGTACTTTACTTGGTAAGCATGTACAGCATACAAAGTTAGTCTGATGTGTTTTAGTTTCCTGGTGATACCCGCAGAATTTCAACCATCGCGACCATTCTTGCAAAGAAAGACGGAAGTTCTTGATAGGTAAAGCAATTCATGTGACTGCTAAGGGTAATGCGTGGTTTTCTCTTTTCCAGACCACCGGTTTTCCTTGAGAATGTCCAACTTTAGTCTTTATTGTGTCCATATGAGCAAGAATGTACTGCGGTGCTCTGTTTGCGGTCTTGTCACAAATCTACGACGAATTTCCGCAGAAATTTCTCACTACGTCCATACATATCCAAGTACCATAGATTAAAACGTGTGATCTAATTGATTCAGATTAAAAATAGACTTCTTGCCCGAAATTTGACGCCCAGCACTAGTAACTGATAAATGGGTAAACCTTCACCCTTGCGGCTTTTCGAAGGCCTTTCAGTTTTAATCTATTGGAATGGATCCCCTTCGCAACATCACGTTTCCCTCTAGCCAAATGCTCATTTGTCTTCGCACTTATGGTGACATTTAGATTTCTTAAGCCTTTATGTAAGTTAATGCACAAACATTAAACATGTAGTACTATGCCACTCATTGAAATCCATACCGTCCAAAAACACAACTCATTCCAGAATCATATCGATCCTATCCTAAAGCTCCACACGTAATCAAACGTGACAGCCTAGTGGCTCTCATGGCAAGAAATTCTGCGGAAAATCAATGTCATTAAGCGGAGATTACGTTACTGCTGTCACCAAGTAATATGTGACAAGGCACACTGACTGTGAGTGAGTGGCGGAAGGCGGTAATTGAGAGGCATGCAAAAGGACTTAACTCCACCACCCGCAAGAAGTTTACCGTTGGCCTGGGCTATGATTTCCTCTTGCACGTACCCCAGCATTATTACGCCTATTAAGTCACAAATCCTTCCAGGCTTCACAGGTAACCTAATTTCGCAGTCCACAAGTCGGCCCATTAACTCGACGCAAGTTGTGTAAGTCGGAGGATTTACTCACACATCTCTGCGTATTGAGTCTTGCTGCTCTTGAAAATAGACATCTGTCCATGGTATTCCTTTGATGTCAACTCAGTTAGGCTCCTTTCTGCCTGAAAAATCAATTTCTTTTATTCATGAGTGGAAAGAAGTTGGATATTTTCAAACATGATACTCTCTCCTCTGTTATTTATTCTACCGCAGCATCACGTTGCTTTCTGTGTGCCTTGAAGCTTTTCCAGGCGTCATCATGAGAATAACAGCTAATGCTTTCTCATACGTTGAATATAAGTAGGTTGAACAACCCCAAAAAGATCCTTGAGTTTTTGATACTTTCTACTTATGTTGCTTCCAGTCTTGCCAATGGCTTCCTGGTTATTTTTATTTCAATGTTGATTATCTCAATACAAAAGGCTGACGTATTATGACGATGTGTTAATTGTACCTGAGTTTAGCTTGTGAAATTGAGTTTGTCATGCACGAGCACTTTGGCTGGTAAAAGATATAATCATTTTACAGTGCTTGCACGAAGCAAAACATGCGAAGACATTTGAAGTCCACAATTAGGGTAATATTGCATGGCTCATAAGGATAAATTTTATTTTGCCGTGTGACTAATGGAGAGGAATGAAGCAAGTGCACTTGAGAATGATACCTATAAGGTTCAAGTGCAGCTGCAGGTAGCTGGAAATATAGGAGAAGCTGCAAATTACAACTCCAGGTGAGGTGAATGAAATATTTATAATTATATTTATGACGAACGCCCGCATGACCCACGCCATCATACTAAGCGTCCTCGTGTAGTTTTGTTGTGAAAGAATCCCGTGCACCTTGAACCAGTACGAAGTGCAAGGTTTTGTAGGACATTTGTAGTAAGAGTTAAACAGCCCGTAGGTTGCACTGTGTCTCCCATAGGGAATCCTAGCAATCATAATGTATCATGAAACACGACAAGTGAAAAGTTGTACGCCCAAAAAGTTGCTCAACTCAAGTCTTCCAGTTTTCTAACGATTTAGTAAGGTATTGCATGAGGACAGACTCGTGAGTTAAATTTATCCAATGGGCAAGCATTTAAGTAGCCTCCACAGAGTAAACGTTGTAACTTTCTCCGCTGCATGAGCAGCACGAAAATCTTATTACGTTAATCCTACTAGTGTTAAGTAAACTGATGGCATGGTCCCGCAAGGCATCCTCCTGTGTCTGTTAATCCCGCTTATTGTGCATTTGACAATTCAGGTAATATGATTTTGAACAACTGACGTCCTTCCGCTCGTCGATCGGATCCCTGTAACCCTTTGAAGTTTTCCAAAGGGGAAATAAGTTTTATGATTGAGAACTCATACCAGTATTTTTTTCTGACTTTTCAAGAATAGGGTGTCACATTAGGTAACCCTTATGAACACAGAAGACATGTCTTCCCCATTTGTGTGGCTTTAGCATGGTGCGTTTGAACATCCTCGTCGTCATCTGAGGAATTTAATTTTGTAACTTCCGGCAGGAGATCCCATGGCTACGAGACCTACTAGAAAATGTTGAATTCAGATATAAAAGGCTTTGACACCTCGCTACACAGGGCTGACCAAGTTTTAAACTGAGAATAATGGCCCTCACCCACGAAATGCACAGCCCGAAAGTAAAGCACTTAATCTACAACAAAATTCACGTCCGCAAATGGCACACAGACGAGGCTAGTAGAAGAAGAAAATTGTGTGTCAATTACATTAAGTAGATAGGATCTCAATGACATGTTACTGTCAAATGCAGACGTGCCGTATAATACTGGCTTTTCTCATTACTGCCGCTGACCATCGTGTGGGCCAGATGCTCGTGACAGCATAATTAAACGGCTCCTCATGAGGCCGTTGAGACGTCAACTCAGACATAATAGCACAATTTTATTCAAGGTGTTACACAGTCAATAAGTGACATGTTCCAGTCTGAATGTAAATAGCAACGCTTCCGAGTTACTGCAGTACAAGTGATGAAGACACAGATAAAAATAGAATTACATCCAGTACGAACCTAATGGATTTGAAAAACGGGTATAATGATGATGTTTATGACATTGAAACGGGACACCTTGCTTATCACACATTAGTTCCAATGAGTACAATGCATTTTTTCGTGCACTGCGGGTATTTGTGGACGACACATGTAGTTCATACAACATACAGCACAGTATATCGGTGATATTATTTGGACTTTATAAGTACGAAGCATATCTTTGCTTTTCGGGTGACCCCATTAAAAATAATGTGGGGACACCCAAATAAATGTATATTTCGGTCCGATTATCATCATTATGGCTTGGGCCATTGTACCAACATTCTGGTCATCTTCTTTTGGCTTAAACCCCAGTAACGTTTCCTAGGTTACTCTTCCGGACATTATTATACGTTGATTTGATGGCCAGACGTCTTTGCAATGCGGGTGGTTTCTTGGGCGTGTGACGACAAGGGCTGATGGCTAAAAAGGCCCGGCGGAACTTGGCATTGAGGAAGGTATACAGGATGGGGTTGATACAGGAATTGGACGAGCCGAGCCACTGAGCTATGGGGGTAATAATTGAGTACAATTTGTGTTCCCAGATTTCCAGCTGCGGTCCAAACTTGATGCGCGTGAAGATTGCGTAGAGTGGGAGCCAACTGAGGAGGAAGACAAGGATGACGACCATTAGCATTTTTAAAACGCCGAATTTTGCCTTCCGATGCATCCTCTTCACACTCGCCACAGATGCCGTCTCCCTGGGTACCTTCCTCTGTATAACACGGAGCCAGATGAGAGTGTAGCAAAGTGAAATTCCACTCAAAGGAAGTAAGTAACAAAGGAGGACGTTGCCGACTAGAAAGTACAAGTCTCCGTTCACATACTCCGGCCATACTTCCACACAAAAGATATCTCCAGCTTCGTTCACCAAATCAAATACCAAGGCCCATGGTAGGATGACTATGCACGCCATCAACCAGATGAGAGCAATGATGACTCGGGCTCGGCGCTTGGCCAGTCCTTTCGTCATAGGGAACCATATACCGAGGAATCTGCGGAAGGTAAAACATTTTTTTAGCTTCTTACAAACTCCGTGAAAAACTTTCAACCTTATGAAAAGTCATGTTGCTTTGAAGACAGCTAAGTAAATAGTGCAAAAAAACCCTGAGATTGTTTGCCCTCCCGTACTATATTTATTTTCCTCAAACAGGAGACTTTTTTTCATCTCACGGATTGCATTGAAAAAACATCTCGTAACATAAAATACAGATTTTAACGAAAATACGAATTGCAATTATTTTTAGTCAACTAAATTTTTTGCAAGAAGAATATCTCTCTCCCAAATCCTTGAGGTTTGCCTTGTATAACTTGATAAAGTTTTACTGTACTTTCAGTATGTTCGTACGCACAGTCACAACCAGAGTGAAATAAGTTCGTTGTATAAATGGCCTATAAATTCAATGTGATTGCATTACTGCATACTTGTACAAGTCAAGCTGTTGAGCTGAGGGAAGACAGATTAGAGGGAGAGTCATGCAAGGGGTATTAAACACAAGAAAACCATTTACTTGTCCAATGAGATGGCCACGAGAGAGTAGACGGAAGCACATACTGAAACGCCTTGTACGTAGTTCACTGTTTTGCACATCCACCAGCCCAGTACCCACGCTGTAGAGAAAAAAACAAAGGAAAGCGTTATCAAAGACCTGCCACCATATGTTTCATCCACTTGAATTGACCTCTCAAGTGCGTTTAACAGTCCAGTTGACATTGGCGAGCCAAAGGTTTTTTTTCTCTTTTACGCACAATTTTATCTCACGCAAGCACGCGAATTTCTGGTTAAATATTCCGTAAACAGATGTGAACAGCTGAATGACATGGAACAGAATCAAAACTAAACTTTCTTTTGTCTAATTCAAGAATAATACAGCGAAACAACTTTCACCACATCGCGTAATAAAAGCGTTGCCATAATTTGCACCTTTCATCCAACGCCAAATCCCCTTCAGCTCTAATTCACACGAAGAAAAGTCTTATAACTATACAGACATTAGTAATGGGTTGCAATAAGTACAACTCGCTGACGTTTAATAACATTGCCACTTGCTCCCTTGAGACTCATCACAACGTCTGTTGATTTATTCATCTAGCAGTTTTATCTCGCTTCCTCTTTCAATTAAAGAAATATATTTTTGAGCAGATTCAAAATTTTCACTAAAAATCCATAAATTCATTCGCTAGATTATGTTTTTCTAACTCATTGTTAAGTATCCAAAAGGTTGGTGACCCGTGGCGGCGTCGTTCTTATCCAACTCTACACATTGTTTTAGATCCCTTATGCAGGTTATAAATTAGAGCAGGAATTGTGCTATAATAACAGAGCTGAAGGTAACATAATATACCAAGAAAACAAAGCCTATCCACGCAGCCTGTGTGTTCGCGTGATTAATGTATTGAGCATAGTCCAAGTGTGAAAGTATGCCAATGGTTAGGCCATGCGAATAACGGAGGCGGAAAGTCAACCACAATTATGTTCTTTTCATCGGGTAATTAATGAAGGAGTGTAATAAGTGTCACATAGCATGCGATGACCTATAGATACATATCTCAAGTATATCCAAATCCACTGCGGCCATAAATGAACTACACATCTTTAATACAAGACCGTGAAAATTTGGTACGATAATAAAACAATTGAGCTACTTAAATTAATAGTTATGGCATCGGTGTTGCTAGTAGCATGCCTGCTGACGCATGGCTTATTCGGTCTAAGAGCGCTTTGGCCATCGAATTTCACTAAAAATTTTGCGGCTTCGCTTACTGAATGTGACATTCGAGTAAAATTTTAATGGTGGAATTCGATATGAGCGTTTAGAGCTGAAATAAACTTATTAGCGTCCGCATAATGGTGCGTACGATGGTGGTGCGCTCAAAGTAGTCTCGTTATTCGAGTGAAAGCAGAACTAATTGGCATCGTTGGATAACCTGAATGAGATTCTTACATCTAATCTACTGCTGCTGTTCCCTTACGCAATTGGCAGATTTTATTGCAATTTTTAGACCTGTTCTTAATAACAGGCTCATAGTTTCTATGAGAGGGGAACGTGAGTAAGAATGAGAAGCAGGCGTGGCTATTGAGACAAGACAATGTGAAACCCCCATACTTAATGTGTATGTGTGCTTCAAATTAGTGGCTGATGGTTGTTACGATCTACTCCTTCCAGCATTGTAATCCATGGAAGCGGCTGATGAAAGCATGGACGTAAAGAACATCGACTCATTTTCTTCTGTATTTTACTATAGATTCAATAAGTTCAGAAACTTTGCTTGTGCGCATTGACTAGAGAAGCTCGCTAATTGAAGCAGCAATGAGGTCCGATACAGCATCCGAGCTATTACGTACAAATGGAGGCCCAACCGTGCCTGAGAGAAGAATAACAAATGGAAAACTTTTCCGTGCATAGCCAAGCTTGATGAAGACGCTCCTCGGAAAGACCTTGCAAGCATACAGCTCCTAATGAATCATTGAAATATACGTGACTCTTTCCCGTTTCTCTACAAATTGAACATTTGTACTCACATACTTGTAAACACAAAAAAAAACTTATTTGTTCAGGTAATGAAATACATGAAGATCACATATATAGAGACTTAGGTAGGCGAGTGGTTTATTCCTTTGAAAATTTTACAACTGTGACTTGAGTAATAATGACGTGGCACACGCTATTTTCCATTGCCCCACGGACCTTGTTAAGTTTTAACCCGTGCCTGCAATACTCAACTGGTTGTGCTAGTGCCAAATTTTATGATTTTGGCAAAATTAGGAGGCTTGCAGATGAGTGTAAATTAGTGGAAAGAATTGTTTGTTTACTCGAAAACGTGGAATCATGCAAAACGGCAGTAAAAACAAGCTGAAATCGTCCTACTCAAAATGAGGTTTGGCTCATAATAATAATAATGTATCAACCGCCGTACACATTTGTAGAACTGAAAATAAAATAGAGCACATGAGCACGTTCTTTCTCTTTGGCAACTGAAAAGTTACGACTTTATCCAATTTGTTCATATGGGAGCAGACAAAAATGTGGAAGAGTTTAGTGGATATGTGAAACCATTTAAATCGGCCAGAAACATTAGACGTTGAAGGAGTTTACGATAGAAAGCGTATATGAAGCATGTGAGGAGAGCAATTTTGTTGATGCATAGCTCCGCACACATTACATTCAGTCCGTTACACTCCCCACGGCGCGTTACATTACAGACCGTGTAGCAAAACGAATTAATATACGGAACTGTCATCGGATTTTATGTGCCAGTTAGTGGGTACGTGTATCTGTGCCTGTTCATGCACCTCCGCTGAAGTATGGTCTCGTGTAACTCTCATGACCTGTCCCTATAAAAGAGCTGTTATGAGAAGCAGATTGGCCCACAAAAAAGTACAATATCCTGCCATAAATTTATTAAGATGTTCCACCGGCGAAACTTGGAAAGACACAGAGAAAGTTATTAATAATGTCAGAGGTAAAGTTTAAAATTCTTGTGCTAACAGAGCTTCCCCTAGAAGACTCCGCTCAAATGTTCGAAACGTGAGAAAGCACTAGTTTTATAAGTGTGTCTGTGCATGTGCACGGAATGATTTATCTAAACTTACGTATGATAATGTTGGAGAGGAGCGTTGGTGGAATACAAAATATTATGACTAGTAAGTCGGCCACGGCGAGATTCAGTATGAATAGATTTGTCACTGTCCTCATGCTCCGAGTTCTGAGGATGACGAGCACGACACAGGAGTTACCCACAATCCCTACAATGAAGACCATCGTGTAGGCCACGATAAAGAGTAAAGTCCATTCAATATTATGCCGTAGGAATTCTCCATCCTGATGGATGGATGTCATTCCAAGGCTTCCGTCGTCCTCACCGATCAAGTCACTTGAGTTATTCATTATTTTTACAGTACACCTTGGGTTCACTGCAATTCAAAACGTCGCAACGACTAATGTTTCTCATTTTTCACGTGTACGAGTTCTTATGTGGTGGCCACGTTTAGAAAGGAATAGTCATACCATGACCTCCTACAATGTTTTCTGACGTGGCGTTTCTCACAGTGTCCCACAATACACTGAAAATTCCAACTACGCACGTTCACGTTATTGTTAGCACCAAAAAACACTCAATGTCAATGTGGATTAATGAGGATAGCCAGAGAAGAGAGCAATTCACTCTACTGCATCGAATTTACATGTCATTTTCTTCCTTGTTAGAAGCAGCAGAGTGTTGAGAGAAATAAGGGAGACGTCTTCAATGGCCATTCTTTCAGACGGTCTAAGAGCTCCAGCATGATGCTACTGGCGACGTGGGAGAATTCCATGGACCATTGCACTCCGGGCTTTATGAAGTTAGCCTTTCATTCCGTCTAACTGCGGGAGAAATAATAGGAAAGTTTCTCCTCTTTATTTCCCTCCTCTTTTACAAGCGGAACGACCTCCAAGTATAGAAAACAATGAGGATAATTCCAAAACAGGGTCAACTACTCGCACGCTTTGAACGTTTCCAAGTTTAGCCTCAAATTATTAGCACTCCCATCACATCAGCTGCAGTCGATTGATTTCTTTCTCAACACTATCTCAGCACACAAACACATAGAACACTTATATGATTTTCTTTGAATATTTTGCTACTACTGCGAGGGTAAGAAGAGACTGGAAAGCGCTGGGGGAAAGACGAGGGGTGGAATGGTGTAGCCTGTAGTAACTCCAGAGCCGGAATGCTCAGTTGAGAGAAAGGACGGTGACTCAAATGAGAACTCAAAGGGATAGCGGGCGGAAATTGGTGAATGTGAAACTCACCAGCATTTTATTCACACATATGTAGACGCAAGCGCTTGGGAAAGGCCTGCATACACACAAACACTACTCCACACGGCAAATGCCGACTCAGTCTAAGTAAACAAATAAACTATGCGTTGGCTGGATTGACATGTCAGCCAAAAGAAAGTCGAATGATTTTTCTCCTTCGAGGACTTGGCTGGAAGATCCAGCTTCATATTTCATAAATATAATGCCACTGGAAAAGATGAGTGCTACTTGAGACGTCATCGTTTCTCCACACACACACAACAATATGCTGCCAACTTTATTTCTGTGGCTCACATATATTCTGTAGAACAGGGTATCATAATAATTCTTCAAGGGTGTAGATTGGAAACTCGGTCAACACAGAACTAAAAGTAGCAGGCACCATTTGTCATAACAGCTGATGGACTCATGCAGTCCGATCGAATATGATTAATGTCGCTAGAGTTCACTCAGAATAAAAATCCCACAATTTAGACTTGAATGGCTGTGCATTGATGAGGCTACATACAGTATATGAGCAGCTCTATTCACAGGTATTCCGTGCGAACTGACTATTACAGGACTGCATTTAA
Organism: Deuterosminthurus bicinctus; assembly: GCA_034698825.1. NCBI lineage: Eukaryota > Metazoa > Arthropoda > Collembola > Symphypleona > Bourletiellidae > Deuterosminthurus > Deuterosminthurus bicinctus. Next base: position 1,781 of record JAQIWI010002555.1, on the reverse strand, counting down.
AAATTAATCCATCTCTCCTGTTACAAATCTCACTTGTTCTTTCATGCAAGAGAATTTTAAACAATGCAGTCTGCTCTAGATTCTCCTTCTCTGACCACTCGAACTAATGAGGGGCGACTTAACGGGAGCTCTAGAGCATTTATTCAATGCACTCCTATGCTCGCACTCATTGAATGTATGTACAGTATTTTGGTGTGAGTGCAGTAGTAGGGTACAACTTTAAGCCAAATTCACTACAAAAGGAATTGGGCACCAAACCGTGGAAAAGATGAAATACGGAGTCCAAATTGAGAACAGACACGCCCACAATGAAAACGGTAGGACTTGACACGGAAATTACGGTCCGAAGAAAGTCCTTTGAAAGGATGACCATTTATGGTGCCTCTCGTCCAAGGAGATGCGATCCTACCTCCTCATAGCCACCGAGCATTCATCATTGTAATACACCGGAGTGCAAACAGCCTCTCCTTTCCTGTTTCTCATTCCCTCAAACTCATCTTTCACTCTAAGATGATGAAGACCATACGAGGGATCCACGGGCTTTCATGTCATCATCACACACTTTCCCCTCAAGATAGAGCAGCTCCATTTACTATGACGCCAGAAGAAATCAATCACTGTTTTCTGTTACTTGTATTCTCTTTCTCCATAGACACGCACACACCCACATTAACGTCCACATACACACACAAACACGAATACACCTAAACTTAAGCACACAATTTTCCTTGAAATTACTTGCAAACTTGAGCTGACTCAGCCACCCGGAAATATAGTAGAGGGAGTGTAATTTTGATCAGAGAAGGATGAGACAGAGGATGGATCTACTTCACTATGGTGACATTAATAAATCCCCTGCCCATATGGCGAAGCACCATTCATGCAGTATAGACAAGCTCCACAAGTTTCATCAGCATTAGCCACAACACTCAAGGACTTGCTACGTCTTACAAGGAGAATCCGCTCCAATTCAATCATGTGGGATATTAATCAGGGCGCTGCTAAACAAGTACCTGTCATCAGAAGGACTTTCCATCAAACTGTCAAAATACTAAATGCTTGTTTCACCCTTGACAACAAGACCTAATGAGTCTAGAAGTTGAGCTGCTCTCACTATGTATATATATTTCTTTCAGTCCTGCTCATCACGGCTACTTATAATCAAGTGCACCTTGAGGCGTGCATCCAATTGTGTAGCTGCCGTGTTGCTGGTTGTTGGCAGGAGCAAGATTTCAGTTGGATTTTACATGCTTTCGAATCAACCACACAACCATCATGTTGTCTTTTACACGAAAACACTGACCAGGAGCACTGCGGGTGGGAGGCCTTGCTTGTAAGTAATCAGGAAGTGTCACGTTCAAATGCTCGTTTTCACTTAGCCGCATCACTTTTATTCCCAGTCACGCTTCGCCTTGTCGGTTTTGCTTTTACAAGTAAACCGGCTGAGGTTGTTGAATGATTCTAAACCTTGTGAAACAGGCAGGAGAATTCTCGGGAAAGTTTATGTGATGAGGATATTAGATTTGTGGAGTTTCCCCCGTTGTCAATTTTGACCTAACCGTTCATGATATCTCACTTGTATTTGAATGTTACATGGCAAAAAGTGCATTGCAATGACAAAATAGTTTTAATTTCTTCATTGTGTTGTATAGAAATTTAACGGTGAATAGCCAATTTCAGGGAAACTAAAAGCAAAGCTAGCGGCTGAAATAATAATAATAACTGTAAACAAAGTTCAAACATTACAAGTCAAGCAAGATACATTGCATTTCCTTCGTGTT
>JAQIWI010002554.1:0-12098 GCA_034698825.1 Deuterosminthurus bicinctus | reverse complement strand
CTTGGATCCAAAGACAGAGTTGCACTTGTAGAAATTCTTCAAGATTGTACGAGCTTCTCCAAGCTCAAGTCTTTGTACCTGAGAGACGATTTCGGCAGTCGGGGAGAGACGACAAAGCTGGTCAAGATGTTCCTTTCCCGTTCACCCAACCTTAAAGTTGTATGCTCTGATGGGAAGGTCAACTTGAAAGAAATTCAACGTGTAAGAAGCTCAGTGGTACACGTGACTCAATTTAATAATGTTATTAGATCCATGAATGCGTACTAGGCCAACTTAAATTGGAACAAGTTACACTGACTCGTTTCCGAGACATTAGCATGAACAGAATGAATAGCGTCGTCCCTGTCTTGCTTCAAAACTCCACTGTGACACTCAACTCGATTAAAATAGACCATAGCATTCGTGACACTTATTTTCTGAAATAAAATATCTCGGCTTCGTCGACCGTGGAAAAGCTACAACTGTACACGTGAAAGACAAAACCAGCAGACAATTAGCAGCAATAAATTTATAGCGAAGCCCACGGGTATGATATCAAAGTTACTTTCGCGACAATGCAGAAGGTCCTACAAGAATGATTGTTGGTACAACCGTTCTTCTAGTCTTCTTCATAGCTTTCACAATCCAACCACATCTCACCCAAACAAAACAAATCCCCACGAGAAATGTCCCCATGCACGCCAAAGCGCAAACTCCAAACACAAGAAACAAAGTCGTGATGACTTCCGAATTGAAGCTCAGTGCAGTTTTGCTGACAACCCCAGCTTCTTTCCTTTTCCAAATCAGATCGAGCGTCTTGTCATCCGGTCGTTTGAATCCATCAGATCGTTTGAGCCAATTAAAAACGCCTGATTCTATTGCAATTCTCCTGAAAAACTGAGAAAGGAGCCTTCCCGACCGTCGGTCAGAGTTAAACGCCCACCCGGTAGTTTCCAGAAGCAGTTTCTCTTTACCTTTGATGAACATCTGGGTGCTCCCCCCATGGTTCGTCCACCAGTTCGCACTTGGTATGAACGACCCAATTCTGTCCCACCATGTGATCAATGCCGCTCGACTGCATTCCGACACACGCTCTTGAATCGTCTTTTCAGGGCTACTTGTCGGTATGACCAGCCTTTTCAAATACTCAAACTGCTTTGTAATTTCAGGAGGATAGCAGCAGCGGACTACTGTCTTGTCGTACTCTTGTCTATCAAAGCTTTGAAACGGACAAGTTCTCACTGTATCGTTACGGTAGCAAAATTCCGCCATTGACTGCTTCACAAACAACCCAAATTCACTCAGAACAAAGTCCGACCGATTCAACTCTGGCTCGTAATGGAATTTCAAAATGCCAGACTTTAGAACTGACTTCCACAGGGAGTTTTTTGATGAGTAAATGTGAAATCTTTTTGCGATGGGCGAGTAGAATTGAAACCCGTAGCTGATGAGTTGATCAAACGACTCGAACTTTTTTAGCTCCCATGGTGCCGTTGCAGTTGCCGTCACTTTGCCTCGGTAGCAATTACTCACCACTAGCGTGACGAGCAGAAAGCTCCCGGCCAAAGCTCGGCTTTTATTTGAGCTCAAATAATTCTGAGGTATTCGAGCATTTTCAAGCAGAATAGCTCCAACAAGAAGCATGTGGCCAGTCATGTCACGGTAGCCGAATTTAAACAGAAGGATTGTAACTGTCATGAGGTACGCTGCACTGACGGCGATCCAAAGGTTCAGTTGGAATGGCTTTAAGTAAGTGGATGCGAATGTTGTGGAGTTGATGGCATCGCAAGTTGTTAATGTAAAATAGCTGTACGAGTCTGGAATGAAAGTATCTGAGGGATGCACTGACGAAGTGCTGGCCTCATATTTGAGGTAAGGATACAACATCTGATCACGAAGGTATTCTTGATACGCCTCACGCTCTTCCTTCCCTGGTAAAACTGTAGCACGCTCAAGCTTCACGCTGCTGTTTCCATAGCTGCGTTTGGCATCCAACAAAACCTCAAGGACAGGCTTGGGCGCATGCTTAAGATAGCCAAGGCTGTTAAGGAACACTCCCTCACGACTCAGTACAGGCAACTGAGGAACGTATTTCAATTCTCGGGCCCGTATGGCCTCAAAGTATTTAAGGAAAAGCAACCGACAGCCATCTTTGAATGTCCAGACGAGCGAAGGCATCATGCGGGTGACGCGAAAATGATCGCAAGTGCAACAGACATACTCGAAATATTCAAAGTGCACCAAGTCTTGAGGCTCAGGCTGTTGGTTATTTCGCACAATAACTACAATTCGAGTCAGATCCGTAAAGAATTGACCACGTTTCGACCCTGCGTCCCTGTACTTTGCAACGGCTTTGACTTGTTCTACCGATGAGCGATACCCTGATTGAGTGGTAACGATAAAATTGTATCGAATCGATCGTCCAGGGTCTTTTAATCCTGCACCATCCCACAACAACGCTTTGGCGGTGACGTTAGGGTCGGTAGGAAGCTGGAGAAATAGCGTAGCTCGGCATGGGAAGTGGTCTAGGGTGGTATGCAATGGGCGTGGAGATAGTTTCAACTTGAAATTCAAATCTGCAGTATTTAAAGTTAAAGGAGTTGTAGGTGGATGGGTAGGGAAAATATTGAACGTTGGTGCAGTTAAGACGTGGATGGAGCAATGGGAAAATGAATTTATATAGTCGAATACTGAAAGAATGGATTCTGGGTGGCCAGCTGCCACAGAGAATAATAATGTCAACCAGACAATTTCCATTTTTGTAATGGCTTAAAGGTAATGACAGGACTAATAAATATAGCTTTTAAATAAGCTTTCTATGTCGCAGAGAGATTTTATGTAGCAGATAGTGTAAGGTGTATTTTTTTAAGTTTAAATTTTCCGGAAGTAAGGGAGTTGTTATTATCCAAGCTTGGAATCTGAATAAAGTTTCTATAAGAATAATTAAACGCTAGAGATGTTACGTGGATGAGTAGGGTCGACCTTTACGTAGCGCACGCAATGCCTCCCCCCAACATTTTCTGGACTAGGGCGTGTAAATATTTCCACGAATCATGAGTATCCAACTAAATACGAGAAAATAAGACAGCATTTAACTTGATAAAACTCAAGTTTCCTTACAGTTATCAGTACCATAATGTGGGCGTAAATTAAACATTTGCCAAACCCACTTTATGAAAAACATCATAAGCGGGCACTATGATTATGTTACAAGTACAATCTTTGCCATGAATCTAGTTTTATGGCAAGAATTTAAAATGGCCTAATGGTAATCATGAGAAAACATGTGAAACAATTCTTCGACCGTCGACATTCAAACCAAACGAACGTGTTCAGACTGATCATTAACGAAGTTTTTCCCATTTGTTTTTGAACCCTGCAATCAACTCGTTCTTGATGACACACTTCCGTGTTGCTGATTGCTAGCATGATCTGCAATTAAATTCTAGCACGAAAATTTGACAGCATGTTTGCCAATAATACGGCAGTAATTACTAACGGACATTGTTCAGAATTTTGTTCGTTTTTTTTGCAAACTTGTGCACGTAACAATGCTCACATATCCCCTTATACAGCCTTCCTTTGCCTATCTCAAGCTCCTTATTTGGTACAATTGCCACTGGACGTAAGCGTCTCCAAAGTGACTTTGCGGGAAAATAATTCTATTTTCTACCTAGTTACACCTCGAATTTATATTCTATTGATAGCGCTTTAAGTCCTACAGCTTTCCATTTCTGCGTTTAATCTCTCCAAGTCTATGAAACTGAGCTCATCGACAGAAATTTAGAGTTTGGTTGCAGTGTTACAAATTCTCGTCATGGTCGTCACCGCTCGTGTTTCTGGAACGTAGAGCTGAGCGGGAAAATCAGCGACGACATTATCGTACTTGGGCCTTTGGGAAAGGACTCGCAGCATGATAATTTATCTACCAAGAATATTGATCACAGATCTAGAGGTCGCAAAGACAAAAGTTTAATCAACCGATTGGTAAATGGACTTTGTCGTGTGATCGACACGCACTTTTTGGCCATGTAGAATGACCTTGTACGCCTCTGGCGCACTCTAACATACGGCTCTTTGAGTTTTTCTAGATTTCCCAAACAAGACGTGTTTGTCGCCAAAATAAATTACCACAAGGTTTGGGAAGACATAATAGGTGTATCTCTTATGTTTAATTTGATAAAATACGTTGGTGCCACTAGCTTTTATGCCGGAAAAGTGTTCACGTTTGCGGCCTCCGTACTTCGAACGTTTTGCATCATTCATTTCGGGTTTCAAAGCTTTGTGTCCATCGTTAGTAGCTACCATGGCTCTTGGTACAATTATATTTTACAATTTGTGTTTTGAGAAGGCATATGTCATGACAGAGCTAATGGATAGCACATTGCAAAACATGAAGGTAATGCGACTGAGTCGTAGAATTGTTGATAGGTTGGAGTTAAAGCAAAGAATCATTTCAGAGAGAACACAACTGGCGATTATTTCAGGTGGATTTCAGCAAGTAACAAACGAAGCTTGTCCTGAGTTCCTTGACTTTTATGTGAATCAAGTGATTGCTCTTGTGTTGACATTTTAAACATTTTATTAATAAAATTGCATTGTAATATAACTTGACATATAAAGCCAAATGATGGATTGAATTCCAGCCAGATTTCCGATTAGCAAAAAAACATTTAGTAAAAATAAAAACAAACGTCAAAGAAACGGCGAAATTCAAACCAGTAAACTTTTAAAGGGATTTACACGACGTCGCAGACGGTCCTACAAGGATGATTGTTGGTACAACCGCTCTCCTGTTCCTGCGTATCGCCCTCACAATCCACCCACAAATCGCCCAAACAAAGCAAATCTCCACTAGAAACGTCCCAATGCACGCCAAAGCGCAAACTCCAAACCCAAGAAACAAAGTCGTGATGACTTCCGACTTGAAGCTCAGCGCCGTTTTGCTCACAACCCCAGCTTCTTTCCTTTTCCAAATCAGATCAAGCGTTTTGTCATTCGGTCGTTTGAATCCATCAGCTTTTTTGAGCCAGTTGAAAACTCCCGACTCGATTGCAAGCCGCCTGAAGAAGCGCGAAAGAAGCCTTCCAGACCGTCGGTCATACTCAAACGACCAGCCAGTAGTCTCCAAAAGCAGTTTCTCTTTACCTTTGACGAACATCTTGGTGATCCCGTGGTCCAACCACCAGTTCGGACTTGGGATGAACGACCCAATTCTGTCCCCCCAGGAGATTAAAGCCGCTCGATTGCATTCCGACACACGGTCTTGAATCGTCTTTCCAGGGCTACTTCTCGGTATGACTAGCCTTTTTAAATACTCAAGTTGCTTTGTAATTGCAGGAGGATAGCAGCAGCGGACTACTGTCTTGTCGTACTCTTGTCTATCAAAGCTTTTAAACGGACAACTTCTCTTTGAATTGTTACGGTAGCAAAATTCCGCCATTGACTGCTTTACAAACAATCCAAATTCACTCAAAACAAAGTCAGACCGATTCAATTCCGGCTCGTAGTAGAATTTTAAAATGTCAGACTTTTTTAGAACTGACTCCCACACGGAATGATTTGATGAGAAGCTGTGAAATCTTTTTGCGATGGGCGAGTAGAATTGAAACCCGTAGCTGAGGAGTTGATCAAAAGACTCGAACTTTTTTAGCTCCCATGGTGCCGTTGCAGTTGCCGTCACTTTGCCTCGGTAGCAATTACTCACCACTAGCGTGACGAGCAGAAAGCTCCCGGCCAAAGCTCGGCTTTTATTTGAGCTCAAATAATTCTCAGGTATTCGAGCATTTTCAAGCAGAACAGCTCCGACAAGAAGCATATGGCCAGTCACGTCACGGTAGCCGAATTGAAACACAAGGATCGTAACTGTCAGGAGGTACGCTGCACCGACGGCGATCCAAAGGGTCAGTTGGAATGGCCTGAAGTAAGTGGATGCGAATGTTGTGGAGTTGATGGCATCGCAAGTTGTGAAGGTAAAATACCTGTACGAGTCTGGAATGAAAGTATCTGAGGGAAGAACTGACGAAGCGCTGGCCTCATACTTCAGCAGAGGGTACAACATTTTATCACGTTCCATCTCTTTATAAGCTTTAGAACCCTCTCCCGGTACGGCTGTAGTACGCTCAAGCTTCACGCTGCTGTTTCCATAGCGGCGTTTGACATCCAACAAAACTTCGAGGACAGGCTTGGGCGCATGCTCAAGATAGCCAAGGCTGTTTAGGAACACTCCCTCACGACTCATTACAGGTAAATAAGGAACGTTTTTCAAGTCCCGGGCCCGTATGGCCTCGAAGTATTCAATGAAAAGGAACCGACGGCCATCTTTAAACGTCCAGACGAGCGGAGGCATCATGCGGGTGACGCGAGCATGGTCGCAAGTGCAACAAATATAATCAAAACGTTCAAAGCTCACCATATCTTCAGACACAGGCTGCTCTTGGTTGTTTCGCACAATAATTGTAATTCGAGTCAGATCCGTGTTGAGTTGAGCACGTTTTGATCCCCGGCTGCGGTAATCTGCAACAGCTTTGACATGTATTATCGCTTGACCAAAATCCGTGCTAGTGGTAACGATAAAATTATATCGAACTGACCGCGCAGGATCTGTTAACCCTGCACCATCCCAGATGAACGCTAAGGCGGTAACGACAGGGTCTGTGGGAAGCTGGAGAAATAACGTGGCTCGGCAAGGGAGGTGATCTATGAAGGCATGCAAAGGAAGTGCGAATACTTTAGCCTTTAATTTAATGTCTGTAGTACTTAAAGTTAAAGGAGTTGAAGGTGGATTTCTATGAAAAATGTTCAAAGTTGGTCCAGTTAAAATGTGGATGGAGCAATGGGAAAATGAATTTATGAAGTCCTCTACTGAAAGGGTGGATTCTGGATGGCCAAATGCCACAGAGAACAGTAATGTCAAACACAGCAGCTCCATTTCTGTAATGACAGAAAGTAAATGACAACCATTTGTGCTTCACTTAACGTTGAAAGTTTCTACGTCGCAGTTTTATAACCACGAGATATTCAAGGTTAAAGGAGAATATGTAAGCAGAATTTGTGATATCTAAGCTTGAAATCTGAACAAACTTTACATACACATCTACAGGAGGTGTGTGCAGCGCACGCTAGCATTGCCTGATATTTAACGTAGCTTAGACCATGTCCTCGAAAATTTGCCAAAGGAAAAGGGGCGTTTAAATGTTTGGTTGGTCATAGTTTTAAAGTTTACAATTTCTTGGTCGTTCTGCCCACGATTGATGAGTATCAAATACACACGTGGGCGTCCTTGAATAAATTGGCATGAAAACAAGTTGGAGCAGCGGGCAGTATAATTACAACAAGTATATAATCTCAGTCATTAAACCTAATGGCAAACATTGGGTATACTTTAATGGTAACCATAATAACGCAAAAATCAGATCCAAATCTTCGTCAGGGTCGACATTTAGGAACCAAAGGATCGCGCTCTGACGGATCGTTCACTGAATTCCTGTTTCTTTTGTACCCCGCAATCAGCTCGTCCTCTCGACGACGCAGTTCCTTGTTGCTCATTGCTAGCATGATCTGCAATTAAACAAAACCGATAAAAGTTGAACAATTTTTGGTCCATTTTATACAGTAATTTGCATTTGTTTAGCTTACCCCATGCAAAACAACAATGGCGATGGGCACACCAAGGCAAAGTGTGGGTTGGCGCACCGTCGAACCTGCCCAGATGGGTCCATAGATTAGGCCAATAAATGAAGCTAACCTTCGTATACCTTGGCCCATGCCTAATTACAAAATATTGGGATATAATTAGGCACAAATTTTGCAATTTTTTTTTTAACTTTGCACTTGGTTTTCTTACCTTGAGTCTCATCGCTAAGTAGCTTGGAAGCTATGCCAGTATTCGCTACAGATTGAATCGAGTATCCCAAGTACAGAACCACAAATCCAATCATAAAGTAAAACAAATGGACCACATTTCCTAAAATTGTCAAACAATTTACATTTAAATTAAGCAACAAAATTTAGCTCACTGTTTTAACTGTAGGGCTCACCACGCTCATAAATTGGAATCGTTATCAAGAGCCAAACTTGTGAAACGAGCATAAGAACACCCCCAATGCTCTGCAGTGTCGTTTCCCTCACCCAACGACTGATGAATGCGACTCCAAAAAATACAAATAAAGCCTCCACACCACCCGCCATGAAGATCAAACTGTTCACGTAAGCTCCATAGCCAAAGCACTCTTGAACAATGACCGGCATCATGGTCTGTAGCATAATAAAACCCAATTAGTTAGTCAACAAACACATTTTCACTCTCTAAAATTCTTACCTCAGTTGCCACAATACAAAAGTACTGGACGAATACGACAAAAATCAAGCACATGAACGTGTCCGTAAGGAATTCTGCAAAGACAATTGAGTCGATTCGTACCACAATTGGACCCAACTATAACCTAAAAAACCGCCATTACCATTCATATAAGTCCGATAACTAATGCGCGATGACACACTAGCTGACTCTTCAAGCTCCATAATTGGCGGCTCCTTTTGAGTTACGTGATAACTATTCAACAAACTTTCGCTCATACTCAAGATCCTCTGCCGTCTTCTGGACGGCGCATCAAAAGCAATCTGAACTGGTTCATTCCATCCTTGCGCATTAGTCGCCTGTTTCAGTAGCCCCTGCCGCTGCATCTCCTTCATTTCAGCACTTAAATTGAAGTAGAAAAAGACTGTTGCGATAGCAAATAATATCCAGAAGCCGCCCATGAACAAGCCAGCTACGTTCAAGGGTGTCACAGGAAAACCCCACAGGTCGAAGTGAAAGTAACTTAGTATCAGTTGGAACCCCGGACCGATCAGGATGCCTAATTGACGCGTTGCGTTACAAATTGCCAATACAGGAGTTCGTTCTTCTAAACTCGTCGTGCGACATATTTCTGCTAACATTGCCGACCCAGCGGCCGTTCCAATCCCTTCAAAAATAATTCAAATGTTAAATGTTCTTCATATAGTTTTTATGTACACATTTACCGCTTAAGAACCGGGAGAAGAAAATGTGCCAAACGTTTGACGCAAAAGTGTATTGGAAAGCCCCCCAAATGGTAACGATCACGGAGAGGAGACATATTGTCTTTGTATGATTCACATAAATGTCTGCAATTCGACCACCAATCACACCAGCTACAGCGGCAGAGAGACTGTAAACTGTTGTAAAAAAATTTAATTAAAATAAATAATAAATAATTAAAATAAATAACAAATAAATAAAATAAATAATAAATAATTAAAATAAATAACAATTAAATAAAATAAATAATAAATAATTAAAATAAATAATAAATAATTAAAATAAATAACAAATAAATAATAAATAATTAAAATAAATAACAAATAAATAAAATAAATAATAAATAATTAAAATAAATAACAAATAAATAAAATAAATAATAAATAATTAAAATAAACAATGAAAGTAATTAAAATAAATAATCCATAATTATCGAAATACCAATAAAATTACTTTTAAATTTATTTACCAACAACTTACCTGAAAATATAAATCCCAGCCAGTATTCCTCACTCACCCCAAGCGTCTGGATGTAGTCCCAAGCGGTAGGAAAAATTACAGCTAAAAAAACATGAATAAAATGCACTTTAATTTTAAAATTTATGAATTAGTTTATTAAATTAAATCAAATCAAACGTTGAATCTCACCATATTCCGCCCCACCAATGAACATATAGATGGCAACAATGATGTACGAAGCCATGCGCCGTTTTTTGTAATCCATTTTGCAAACTTTGCTTGTAAACTTGCAGCAATAATGTCAAGTTTGATAAAGTGCGCAACTTTTTAATAATGAAGTGATGATGTTTACAAGTCAGATTACAAGCTGGCTGGGTCAGACAAGTCGACCCTACGGACAGTCGAGACTACTGCAGACTTATGGGAGAAGATGAGCAATAATTAAGTTAGCTAATTGGGCTTGTGGGTTGCGTAAGCCGACATTATTAGAAACTTAATTGCAAACCTTCAGCCGAGCCGAGTATATAACTGAACAAGTGAAATCCTGATTTCACATTCAAATACAAAGTCATGTGTGGAGCGGCATGTGTGTACAAACTCTTGATTCATTTCTCATAAAGGCACATGTTATTTGGGGAAGGTAATGATGATAAGACTGACATGCTGGAGGCATTTCAATTTGTAAGTAAACTCTCCAAGTAAACTTTATCTATTCTTGGACAAATCCATCAGCAGCCCTGATAACCTCTTGCCGTCTCAGCTACTACATGCCGCATGAGCAAGTTCCAATGTGCTAGCAAAGCGACGACCATTGCATTGGGAATCTCTCCACGTATTCTGCTCTTCTGTTTGTAATGTAACTTTCCAGAAAGGTCAATATATAATTTATGGAACATTTTAACCGTAATTCAGTCATCCGGTCCATATTTAATCCTAATGCCAATAATATGAACCACAATGATGAAATATTCCGCATGTTTTCATACACATTTTAATTGACAAGTCAGTCACATTTGACGTCAGACACATTTAAAGTCAGGCGCATATTTAAAGTATTTATAATTATTCTCATTATCATTGTTCAAGTGTGGCTTGAAAGTCTTGCAAAGTTTACGGTAGCTACGCGATAGAATTTCACAAAAAAATCAGGCACAATTGTAATCAGAAAATGTGTCAAGAAATCAGTTATCAAAACATGAGGTCATTTCACATTGTTATGAGTTGCTCTGCTGCGCCAGTAAAGCATCAGATTCACTGTCCATTGAAGAGTTCTTCTTGGATCTGCTGTACTCTGCCAGGTCGTCTTCAACTTTTCGCAATTTTTTGTAGCTGAACACGAACATTATCTGGTAAAGGGACCCAAAATTCAAGTCTTATTCACATGGACAAGGCTAAAATGGCAGCAGATATAAACTCTGCAACTGTAACCCCTTAAAACCAACCCCACTTACCCCATTAATAAGAACAATGGCAATGGGTACACCAAGGAACAAAGGGGGGTTCTTTACAGTGGAACCGGCCCAAGATGGGCCGTAAATTAGACCAATGTACGACGCCAGTCGACGCAGACCTTGGCCCAGACCTAAAAACATTGCATAGCATTCAATTTTAATGTAAAAAATTCACAAATTTCAACCTTATTTAAGTTTAAAAGAAGTGCGGTGGGGTATCTTACCTTGAGTTTCATCACTCAAAATCTTGGAAGAAAGTCCGGTGTTTGCTACGGAAGCGATTGGATAGCCCAAATAAAGCACAACGATGCCCAGCATGAAGTATACCAAGTGTGTGGTACTTCCTTGATCAATTTAAACACAAAACAAGTGCACCTGGTGAATCTAATGCCAATCAGTACGTACAAAAGCAAAAAGATCGAATTACAAGTGAAAGCACCAACCTTGTTCAAACCTTGGTATGGCCACAAGGAGCCAAATTTGTGCTGCGAGCATTAAAAACCAACCGATCAGTTGCAAGGTCGTGTCACGCACCCATCGACTCACAAAAGCAACACCAAAGAACACAACCAAAGCTTCCAGACCCCCCGCCATGTAAATTAAACTGTTCTCGTAGACTCCGTAGCCAAAGTCGTCTTGCATTATAACTGGAATTATCGTCTGTAAATACAAAACAATTTAGTGTCAATTTAAGTCATTTTGTAGCAAACTTTTGTACTTTTACTTACTTCAACGCCAACTTGACAAAAGAAAAGGATAAAGACCATGGAGAGAAGGAATATGAAGGTGTCGGTTAAGAATTCTGTCAAAATGAACCCAAAAATTAGTCACTTTCCACATAAAATTGGACTAAAATCAGCGCGTTTACCATTAACATAAGTTTGGTAAGTAGCCCCGACCGCAATGCTCCCTTGCACAAACTCCCCTTCCATGTTCTGTCGACCTCCAGATTTGGCCAAACTGTGAAAAAGTCTTTCACTCATTGACTTTGTTCGTCTTCTACCCCGTCCGCCCTTTGCTCTCTCCGCGGCATCTCCCGCTGATGTTGGGCCCGAGATTGAAACTTCCATCTCATCCTCTTCATTTTCTTCTTCATTTATCGCCCCGTAATTTGGTACCGAGTCCAGTGAAGACTCCACTGATGATTC
>JAQIWI010002553.1:0-12102 GCA_034698825.1 Deuterosminthurus bicinctus | reverse complement strand
ATTATTTTGATTGCATTTAGCAAAGTAAGTGCAACGCGCCGATTGAGCTTCGAAGGGTTGAAGTGGCGCATCAACATACAGTTACACACACAAATACATGAGTATCAGGGTACATTGTAATAAGCTTACGCAACGAAAAAGCAGTATGGGAGATATAATCCTCGTCCCTTGTGGTCTCACGGCAGCCGACAGTCGGTGTCGTAACCGCACTATTTTGTTTATATTAAAACCTAACAGAGAACACGGTAGCAATCGGGATAGGTCGTAAAGAGCCCTGAAACCGGGACTAAGGACGTGCGCGAGGAGAAAGAAAGTCAGATTTTAGAGGAATGGAATGTGGATGTAAGAGAGGAGGGGCGAAATTTACGTTTTTTTGGAGGCGGAGGAGGCTGACATCTTTGGAGTAGCGGTGGGTATTGGGGGTGGTAGTGCTTGGCGGTAACCGCCGGCCGTGAATGCGTCACATACGTAATGAATTTCGGGTGAAAAGCTTGCCTGTATAAAAGAAATTATAAAACCTGAGGGCAGCCGAGCTTCAAGACTGAGTAATAATCTCATTGTAATCCCAGGTAATTATGCTCAATTTACCAACAGCTTCCAGTACCGAATAGCAAAAATGTGGAACCTTCTACCTAACAGTATACAAACAACAACGGATAAAGAAGAATTCCAAACAGTAATCATAAGCCGTATTATAAAAGAGCGATATAGTCCGTCTGTTCATTACTAACGTACTTATTGCCTTATTTGAAGTTTTAATGTTATATGTAGATTAATTGTGAAGTGTCCATTCTTGGAAATCAGTGGAAACACCGAAGAATTTGACAATAAATCGAAACAAACAAACAAAGCATGGTACGTCCTCTGGCCCTATGTTAAAGCATAGTACGTCCTCTGGCCCTATGTTAAAGCATAGTAACGCGCTGGCCCTATGTTGAAGCATAGTAACCACTTGACCCAATGCTTAAGCATAGGAACCCCCTGACCATATGCTTAAGCATAGGGTCAAATGCAGAGCATCAACAATGTTGAACAGCATCGCAACCACCACCTTGTGGGAAATGTAGAGAATATCAACAATTTTAAACAGCATCGCAACCACCGCCATGGTTATCGCATTTCCCGCCATGACGTCATGTTATGTAGCAACCTCTATAGACAAACATTATGTACTTCTTTTCTCCCAGAATTTCTTTTTGCAACTTAATTCTAGCTCTGTCTTTCACCGCCCCAGAAACCGCAATTAGAATTTATTTCCAAAATATCCATGAAAGGCACAATTGCGAAACCTTGGCTTTCATTTGACATCATAATCATTCTCCACAAAAGTCCCTATCGGGCACCAGTGCCGCGTAAAAGACACCACCTTTTTTGAGGAAATCTCGGCAGAAGTCGCGGTTATAAGTATATACCGCGACTAATAAACTTGGGGAAGGGGGAAATTCAGACAAGGTGGCCTACAACCCCGCAGCACTTACACGACATCTCCAATCACAAACCTACACCTAACCTACATATCCCCTCAATCGAGCAGGATAGTCGCGTGTAGCCGGCACCATACAAATCAGTACATTCAACCAAACGATAGTAAATAAAATAAATTACTCAATGCCCCCAACACATTGATTAATTCACATATTCATCACTGATCAACAGCCCCACAACGCGACGTTCCTGCTTCCCCAACGGGGGAATGTTGTCTGGCCCTCGCAGCAGATTCACTAGGGTAAATGTTCTAAATGCAAAGCATATACTTTTGGGAATGTGCTCCCTCTCTGAAGCGAAATGAGTAACACTTCAAGGTTCCTTTCTAACAGAGCTCTCGAACAAAGACTAAATCTTGAATTTCCTTAGTTTATAATATTTATTGTTCTTAAAGAAGTTGACGCAATGAGGAAGGGCTCCAAAATGAAAGCACTACTAAGAAAAGTAAACTAATACAATGAGCCATTGTAGTAGTTTGTAATAGTAAACTCAGCGATAACTAAGTGTAACACGTTTACAGTTTAATGCTGACGTTTACTTATGCAATGGAAACTTTCCCTTATGGACAGAAATAACGAGCAACCCATTGCAATAGTTCATATTTGTCCGATAAAATAATTTGCGAAACTTTATTTCAACCTTCCAGCAAAGCAAGGAATTAAATGTGGGTGTTTGCGAAATGCTAATGGTTTTGTAAATTACTTTTAAATTCATTATAGCTTGGAGCAGATGTAGATATTGCTGAATCCTGTCGTTCCATTTAATGACATAACTATAAGCCTGAGATGTCACACACCGCTTATGTTGGCTCAAAGGTGATAACGATTTGGGTAACAAATGCATGAAATTCAGGAACAATATTGGACGCGTGCTTGGACCTCGAGTATTGCGAAATGCATTAGAATGCATATGAGGTTTTGTCTCTCTTACTCGGGCAAAACTGGAGCATTAAGAGCTTAATGTCCATATTGCGCTCTACAGCCCAGCAGCTCAGAGCAAAATTACATGAATACAGGTTTTGAAGTGATTTACTTGGCCTCGAAAATTAGTCACTTCCAAACAACGGAAGCAAACGGAAAATAGCTAGCACCTATGGGTACTTGAAGGCACATCCTGAAATATTGGTCATAGTGTTCCATAATAGCGGTCCAACTCACGTCCCATGCAGTTGAACAGCATAAAAACCCAAAGAAAATTAAATATTTGGCACATGATCCACAATGGGGTTTTATGATCCATGAAACGTTTTGCCCATTTGTAGAAAAGTTGACGTCTGAACTAGTAGATTGACACGAACTAAACTACACGAGTTATTATTATACTGTTCACGTGAACCACCATAATTGTTGATTGTTAGTTAGGATTGATAATAATAAAAATATTTACAATATAAACAGATATCAGACTGCCGACTAAGGCACATAAGTTTAAATGTATCCGTGATGACTGGCTGGATTCCAGTTGTCAATAAAGGCACCCGGAGGGAAATACTGCTGGTACGAGTGTTCGCTCATATAGAAGGGGCCATTGGGTCCAGTGTAATCCCCAGAGGGCATCTGATTCCCGCTCGCATAGTGAATCGGGTTCCCATAGTGCATCCCCCCTTGCCCACCAGTTCCACTTGACGAGTCGCTCTTCAGATCGTGAGGCATAGATTGGGATGCAACTGCAGCGGCTGCTGCCGCCGCTGCAGCCGCGACTGCGGCGGAGGTGTCTTGTCCGCTCGAATGGAGACTTGCAGGCGGGAGATTTCCATAGCTCGGATGATGCGGGTGGTGATGATGATGATGCGGGGCAGAAGTGTGGTGGTGGTGTGCTGCTCGGACGTAGTCCCAGTCTTGCAGTCCAAGGCTTGTCGTTTCCGGACAAGAATTTATTGCAGCCCCTGAAGCACCTTTGCTTCGTTTCTTCGATGGCAAACTCGTTGTGGTGCTCGGTGGCGCTTTTTCAACGGATTTCGGTGTCGGGGGTGTAGGAGCCGGAGAGCAATCGTCCAATTCTGGCGTCTTTGCAGATCTGAAAATAAATTAAGATGATATTTAAGTTTGAAAGGAAATATTAAACATGACAATGTTAGTTTAAAAGGACATAAGATTTTTGGTTGGAACTAATAATAATAATAATAATAACCATCTGAAGATGATTAGCAAGATTTTCTTTGTACTGAATATGATTCTACAGTTGAATACACTATTATGATTTTAAATGAACTGATCATATGTGATAACTGACTGAAATGAAGATGATATTGCTGGTTGAAATGAAGATGATATTGCTGGTTGAAATGAAGATGATATTGCTGGTTGAAATGGACACTGACTTGTTGACTTAATTTGCTAAAGGAAGGCACGTGGGCGTTGATTGCTAAGCAAAGAAAAGAATGACAGACACTCTCACCTAAAGACAACAGATGAGTTGCCGGATTTGTCGACATGACAGCGTTGTTTCCTCCTTCTCGGTTGGTACTTGTAGTCGGGGTGTTGCCTCTTGTGCTCACTTCGCAGTCTCTCAGCTTCCAAAATGAAGGGCCTCTTCTCATCCTCTGTCAACAATCTGCGTGGAATTAATTCACATTATTAGTGTCATCATCATCGTCATCCTCATAATCATCCGCCCATTCGGATTATTTGCTTTAGACCATCTCCTCTCTCTCTCTCTCGATCTTGTACCATGAAGAAAAGCGATAAGAAAAACAGAAGTGAACAGAACGGAAGCAATGGACCTGGAGATTTTCAAAGGAAAACAAGCACAAGTCTGTAAGTTTAATGAAGTAATTAATGATGAGATGGTTTATTGGCGTTGAAAATTGTGGGGATTACTGAGACAACGGAGGGTTAGGCTCAAGTCTATAGGAGCCAGAAAGAAGGAAGGGGGAGAGCTCGTAAAGTGGACGGGAATGCTCGCTGCTACGGGTCCTGTTCAATGTTTTCTTACGGTTTCCCTGGTGCTCATCACTCAACAGGCTGGTACAGCCAACTGTTTAACCTCATCTTTGTCCGTCGTTAGAACATCCTAAACGCTCCCCAAGATCACCTTCATTTCCTCCGTAGAAAAACTGGCAGAGGCATGGCAAGGCACACCGGGAAAGACTCGCCAGAGAGTTTATTAGGCAGCCAACTTGCCGTTTTATGAGCTTTATGACCGACGGCTGTTTATAAAATTCAACTTTTATGTTGTCTCAGTTTCACATTTCCTATTATCTTAACCACAAAATCTATTGTCAATTGTAACATTAGATAGACTTACTTTCCACGCCCGTTTTTTTTCTTAACTTTAAATAAACCCTGAGCTATTCCTGCCATTATTACTCATTCATGGCGTGGTGTGAGCTAAAAATGCAAAGGCTATGCGAGTGTGGGACTCTTTCCGGGAAGGGATATGGATGACCACCCATTCACGCAATGTACCTTCCCTTTCCTTCAACCCGCGATCATGACTCACACATGGAAGGGCCCTCATTGACCATTCCAGGGTGAACGGCATTTATTGCTCAACTCAATGTCAAGAATCACTGGAGGTCCGTTGTAAAACTTACAACGATCATCCGGGGCAACGCTCTCTAAAGAACAAGGCCTGAGTCATTAGAGACTTGAAGAATTGTCGCACTCAACGTAGTACTTAATCTTCTAAAATCATCTTAAACTTGTGCAAGATTTGCCCTCAAGTACCCGCCTAAGCTCGGAGTTCATATTCAACCTGAAAATTTCACTCAAAATCCACACGTTTTCTTTCCCACCATCAGAGTAAACAGTATAGCTTTAAGATGTTTGTCAAGATTTTTAATTAGAGTCTAGAGATAAGAAACAATGGACCTAAATTTAAAATCTATTTTAACTTTAGTTAAACGTTATTTCTAGACGGAAGTAGTAAAATTATCTACAGACTGGGAAGGGCCTGGATTAAAGTAATGTGGGCCCTTTGTTTGCACAGTGATAACATTCTTATCTTCCCCCACAAACATATGAGAACGTCTTGAGGTGTGTGCTACAAGCCTGAATATTCAATATTTCTCTATGTAAATCCTACAGACCTGAGTAAACATTTGAGCAGTAGTGGCAGTTGAAATGCACACTGCACAGGTTTAAGTCAAATAAATATGCAAGTGGCTCTAATGATAAAGAACGTACAGCTTAAAACTAATGCGTTTTAGATTAAGAATTGCCACGTTTTCTCTAAAGTTCAAATTCTATAAGACTCAATTCCCTACAACGAATCTACAGAAAGAAATGTTGAGGAACTCTTGAAAAAATGAACTATTGAATGTATATAGAACGTGAGAAAGAAAGCAGTAAAACTTATGAGGAAAGGTAAGACGAGGTGAAAGGAAGGGATATTATAGGTGAAAATGAGCAAGTTTTATTATTACCTCCACAGTTTCCCCAGACTTTTACTCAATTCAGCATTGTGAAGCTGCGGGTATTGCTCAGCAAGGCGACGACGTGCTGCTTTGGCCCAAACCATAAAGGCATTCATGGGACGTTTCACATGATCGTTCTTGGACCCATTTGATGGCGACCTGGAACGACAAAGTTTAATTAATTAATTAATCAATCGGAAAGTTTAGCATAGGAGGAAAGTCTCTCAACTCTCTGACTGCCCCAAGAATTGAAGCCAGGTTCAAGGTAATGAGTTCAGTGGGTTGTGGGATATGATATGTGACAAGAGCAGGAATAAAAAAGATTGGACAAACTTTTTGTTGTTGGAGACGAGTGACCAGTCGTATCCTTGAAGAACTTTAGCAGCTGCCTTATCGATTTCTGCGAGGTTTTCCAGCTCATCCGAAGCCATTACTCACTGTTTTAATTGATGTGCAATAATAATAAAATAACAATATAATGAAATAAATGACGCTTTTTTACACACACGAGAGTCAGAGACGACAAGGTTGACAACAAGATGTGTGTTTGTATTTATGAATGAGGGAGTTTGTGAGGAAAACAATGTGTGAGTGTGTGCTTGTAATTGGCACGAACTGATGATTCTGGAGAGTATAAGGAGCCGTCTTGTTCGCACTGGAAGAAAGCAAGCCTTTGTCCCTCGCAGGAATTCGTCACGCTCAATTGTGTTGATAGGCCAAGATTTTTTCTGAGGCAGGACTTGTTGCTCTTTGATGATCTTCTTCTATACTTGTTCCTCACTCAGTGGACAAATAAGTGATCTCATTGATTCTCACACTCTCCTCACTCCCTCAACTATGAATGAACTGTGTGAGCACTTTGAATGAATCCATCTAATTACACACAGATAAAACTTGTGCACACACACACACATACACGCACACACGTACCCCTCTGTCTCTCAAGTCAGTCAAGTCTGAGTGAGCATTGGAAAAGACAGAGTTTCTCTTGTAAGATTGACTTTACTTGCACCCTAAAAAGATGCTCCTTCTTTTCGAGTATGGGACTCTCCCGTCGACGCCTTCTTCATCTCATCCAGCCCCCCGTCCATGCTCAACCAGTGAAAGACACACGACTTGACTGTCTCTCATTCTCATGACCTTTCATACGCTCCCATGTCCATATCAACCCTTCATTTACAACGCTCTATACAGTATGCACAATCCCAACTTATTAACTCTTGCATTAAATACGCTCATTAGCCTCCAAAGTCGCGCTTTATTTGTTGGATAAAAAGGATCAATTCCCAATTGTTCTAATCTTGTAGCATGACGACGATGTGCAAAGTGAAATTTTGTTGAACATGCCGGGACTTGAAAGCCAATGACTTACATTTGCAGAACGAATTCCATAACAGACAGATCGGCAAAGTTAAAAGGTATAGAGACAGATGAGGAGTGAAAAATTTGCCAATTCATTGTTCGGATGCTGATGAAGCAATTATGAAGAATGAGTGGATGAGTTGGCGCGTGGAAAAAACTCCATTCCCACCGGTGGGGGTCGCAGGTCAAACAAACGGACTCACAGCTGAGAGCTTGTAGGGTTCACCCCATGTGCCCTTTAATGATCCACGCACACACATGGACACAAACACACACACACGTGGAAAGATGTAAGATGCTCACATTGTTTTATGGCGCAGTTTAGTACGTAAAGGTCCACTCCAAATTGCACCCTGCTGGCAGTTGAAGGGACTCTGCCGTTAGAACTTATCCTCTGTTCTTCCTTCAACAATAATAACAACTTCCTTCACATATCCTATCCCTTCATTTCGCAATGTTATAATTGTCCTTTTGGCACCATTTTACATCCGCTGAGCCAGCGTTAATTAGCATTTGTCCGACATGATGGTTGGGGAACTAGTGAAAACTCGCTGATGTAGAACGTCGGCGACGGTGGGCTTCTTGGGCGTCTGATGGAGCAGCAGACGAGTAAGGATCATTTTACCAAAAGTCACCGTCATTTGCTCAAGGGTACACGCCGACGGATCGGTCCCTTTATGGATTCCTTCAGCCATGGACACATCACCGATCCGTGACCTGTTTAACTGCGATAATTGACAGAATCCGGAGCCGTGGGCCTCGACTTTGTCTTTCTCACTCGATCTCTTTTAAATTGTTCAAATTTAAGTTAATTAATGTCATCTGTTGGAGGAGTGAGTGAGAGAAAGCATGGCTGGAGCAGGTTGTTGTTATTATTATTATTATTTTTATGGGACCTTAAAGCTTCTGTGTCTTTAAGGTCAAGATAGGAAAAAAAACTGTTGGGTTAAGCTATAAAAAAATGTCCATGTCAATGAGGAGAAGAGCAAAGAGAGGGGGAGAGCCAGTGAGATAAGATATGGGGAATCTCTTTCATGTTCAACGGGTAAATGAATCTAGATAGAGAAGGTTGGCGCGTAGTAACTTGCTTTTCGGCTTTTATTTACATTGTCGTGCATAATTATAATCTGTGAGCCTTGTACATAATATTGAAGAAGAGATTCCATGTCAGCCAGTGGAGACATGGTGACAGTTCCCTGTCCAAATTCATTACAAGTCCGTCGTAGTAAGATTATTCTCTCTCATCCCTCATACTCTCCCACCTCTGACCTCTTTATCTGGAGTGCAAACGGAAAAAAAGGTCAAGAAATCTAGGGTAAATATAAACGCTCTCAAGAGATAAGAGAAATAAGAAGGGCTGTCCATCTAGCCACAGAATAGTTTATTAATAATATCACTATATGTTTAATTAAAGTCTTAAGCACATGTCCTCCCTTATTTAACTTGGCAAATATTGTTTTAAAATTAGCCACCTGATTCTTCATTTTGTCTGTTGGTTGGTGCACACTGGTGCAAGAAGTAAAACAAATATTGGGATTTAAGATTGCAGGGTCGATTTTTAGATGGTGGTGGTGCTATTATTTTTTTAGGGCTTATTTTAAATGTATAAACGAGCCCTTACAAGGGAGACTGGACTCTGGAACTAAGCCCATTCCTGAATTTTCCAGAATATCTCTGGGTGTCATTGCAGACCCCCACATATCAAAAATGTGAAATGGTATGTATGCGCCATTGATTACAGTTTTTGTTTATCTAATTTTTTGTGGATGGACATTGGAGGAATTAATAGCCATTTTTAAAACTTTGCAAACAAATGGAAATGAGCGGACGGAAAGGGAAATTTTTTTGAGAAGTGAGAAAGAAGAAGAAGAAGATCTGGTTTAATTTCCCAGATTTGTTCCCGTTTGCAAGAAAAGTCGGAGAGCTTGTGTGCGAGTAAAGGAAGCGGACGACAGAAGAGTCGGCGGGCTAATCGTGTTGGCAAGATGAAGATGTATGGTTCAGTTGAGGATTTATTAGTTTAGCTCCATCAGATTTGAATGTGGGTAAGATGGTGTAGAGGGAGGACGTTTGTGAAATGCCGAAAGATCAAAGGGCTCCGGGAGCCGTGGCTGGAGTCGGCAAGAAAACATGTTAAATAAACTTTGGAGATGTGAACAAGATAGTTACGCAGATGCGAGTTTCTATTTCAACATGTACGACGACGATGATGACGACGTAGTAAGGAACCTTTAAAGGGAAACTTGCAATAGATCATCATGCCCGAGTCCTCACATGTCTTTGCTCCCTCATCTCTCTGTCGACGACGTGTGTTCCACGCAAAATTTAACCTGGAATTTGTCGCAATTAAAATCTCTCCTATACTTCCTCCGCATTCTTAGGCTTTAAAACCCCCGGGACCTTTTCTTTCCTCATTCTTCCTGTCATCTCTCATTTGTCTTTAGTCTCCGATTATTGTTACCTCAACAATAGTAAAATGATTAGCAAGTCCTATGTGGTCTCCTCCTGACGACAGGACAGGCTGGTTGAGGGCACTGCTGGCCTTTTTTGTCAATACGACTGACTGAGAACTTTTCAGAACATTTGGAGTGGTAATGAAGTCAGGACTTTCTCCATGACTGCCGAGAGGAAGTGAACAGTTGCTAATGACTCCCGCCCTACCGCGCACAAAACTAATAAATCACACAAGTGGACCGCTTCCTTTAAAAAGCGGATGAAAATCAGTGGGCTTATAGTGTGCTGCTGTCGTCGCATCGCACTATTTATAGTTCTGTCTTCATTATTATTCCTATTATCATCATCATTTCCACACACGAGCTCATCTCAAGGGCTGTGCATATCTGATGTTGTGATAGGGAATTATATGGGATCATCTCCCTAGTCTCAACTTCACCTGGCAGATGCGCTCAGCCAGGAGGAACGAGAGCTAAACGTCTAACGATGATGACGACGATATGGACGACAAGATGATGCCAAAAGATTTGACAGTTGCTAAATTATTGAACAAACAAGCGGACCGTTTGCTTGTTTACTTTGCCAACATAATGTTGAGCACAACTCCGCGCTTTCCATTCCACTTGAATATAATGAGCTCTAGCGGGGTTATAAATGTGTCTCACTCTGTTTCTGTTGTGAGAAATCACGGAATTCTGCCATTACTGCTAATTGGAATCGGCAATCCCCTGGCTGTGCAATTAAAATCTATTCAAAATCCATACGATTCCACTTTGAATCTTCAAGTACTCAGCTCACACTTGTTATTGTAACGCGTCATATAATGGAATGATAATTGTCATCAACTCACTAATTGAGGGTTCAATGTGCAGGCACATACACAGAAATCCATTCTTTGTGGTAGTCGCAATAAGGAAAATGATGAATTCTCACCTTATTTTCCTCCTTTTGTGTCTAATTTCAATGTCCTTTTACGGAGTTCTAGCCAAGGAGGAAGAGACAAAGAACCCGGTGAACGTGAGAAAAGTTGTTCAAAAAAATTCCAGAAATTTCTTGCTATATGTTATTAATTGTAACTTTTAAAGGAAATATTGAGCATGATGGCCAACCTACAGTCCCACATTGACCGCCTGGTCAAAGCATTAAAGTCCAACCCGGCTGCCACGACGACGATTGTGACGACGAAAGTGAACGGAACGATGGCTCCAGTCATTACCACAGCTTTCTCAAATGCGACAAATGTAACAAATATATCATGGTGAGCCTTGGTGACAGGAGAATAAATTTCCCATTGAGAAGCTTGAATTTATTTCATTCTGAGTACATTATGATTCCCTTAATTGGATCGGATTTTTGTGGGGCACTTGCTCTGGTAAGCATGAGATTGAATGATGAACGAGGGTGTGTGTCTGCTCAATGGGAAGGCGGAGGTGTGAAGTGATGGACAGTTTTTCGGAGAGGAAAATTTGTTAAAGGAAGACGGGAAGGAAGATGGAGAGAGCGGAATGAGGAGGTGGAGGAGGAGGAAGTCAAGAGTATATGACGAGGGAGGAGATTTCGGTAAAGTTGAAAGGGATGTCGGTAGTGAATAAAAGCGATGATTCCCCTGTCGGCATTCCTCATCATCAAACACTCACTTAGGTCGTCGTTCGTGTCGTGTAACAGATACCCACATTCACAACTTCCTCCTCCACACACGTCAGTCTAACCACTTGTCCATCACCACCACGTCTCGCTGATCACGTTGGTATATTTCTTGTTTCCTCATCAGTTTTACATTCCTTCACTACGGATTCAATCTGTAATGGTGTTGGACAAGTTTTGGGAAATTTTGTACCCATCTAGTGGACGCAGTGGTGATTTCCGATTTCCTTGTCAACAGTTTGCGAGTATATAAGCCTCGGGATACATTTACATTATTGTTGCGCTGGTCTTTGACAATCCAGATCTGTGGAGCTGTTAATTTACTACAGCTGCTGGTTTAGTAAGTAACAGAATGAAAATAATGTTGGGAACTCGGAAAAGTGTAAATTATCTCCAATCCCCAAGTTATTTATTTCTATATTTCTAGAGCATATAAATACACATGGGGAAGGACAGGTAATAAACAACGATGAACTTCCATTGATTTAAGAACAAGACACTGTAAATTTACTGCTAGCATCATCCCCTTTTCGGAAATTCAGTGCATACTCACGCAAGCACTAGATCAGAAATAAAGAAACATTCAAAACATTTGGAACAAACAACATGATTACTAAAAGTTTGACTCATGTCACAAAAGCCTTGTGACATCAAGATATCCATTCTTCTTCATCTTCAAGCCAATGGGATTAATTGTCAAAATTTTTCCTAAATCCTATAAATAAACTGAATTTAGACTGGCACTACAATTGTTCTTGTTGTTGTTGATATTTGAACAAAAAATCACCACGGCCTGTTAC
>JAQIWI010002552.1:0-12111 GCA_034698825.1 Deuterosminthurus bicinctus | reverse complement strand
GGAATGAGCAGATCTGATCGTCACTTCCACTGAATTTTCTAAAATCACTATATATCATTTCAAAGAGGATTTGTTTGGCGCCCATTTCTTTTTAATTGGCGCCCACAACTTTTAAGTTGGCGCCCAACACTTTAAAGTTAGCGCGCACATTTTCAAATTGGGCGCCCATATATTTGAAGGTGGTGCCAACTTGTTTCATTATAACAAAATAGTTCAAAGTATAATGGCGCCCATTTCTTCTTTATTTGCGCCCACAGCTTTTAAGCTGGCGTCCACAACTTTAAAGTTGTAACTCACAACTTACGAAATGGCGCCCACATTTTCAACCTTGCCGCCCACTTATTTGAAGATGGCACCAATTATTTTAATAATTTAAAAAGAATTCAAAGTAGAATGGCGCCCATTACTTCTTTATTGGCGCCCACAACTTTAAAGTTGGCGCCCACATTTTCAACCTTGGCGCCCACTCATTTGAAGATGGCGCCAATTATTTTAATTATTTAAAAACAATTCAAAGTGTAATGGCGCCCATTTCTTTTTAATTGGCGCCCACAACTTTTAAGTTGGCGCCGAACACTTTAAAGTTAGCGCGCACATTTTCAAAGTGGGCGCCCATATATTTGAAGGTGGTGCCAACTTGTTTCATTATAACAAAATAGTTCAAAGTATAATGGCGCCCATTACTTCTTTATAGGCGCCCACAGCTTTTAAGCTGGCGTCCACAACTTCAAAGTTGTAACTCACAACTAACGAAATGGCGCCCACATTTTCAACCTTGCCGCCCACTTATTTGAAGTTGGCACCAATTATTTTAATAATTTAAAAAGAATTCAAAGTAGGATGGCGCCCATTACTTCTTTATTGGCGCCCACAACTTTAAAGTTGGCGCCCACATTTTCAACCTTGGCGCCCACTCATTTGAAGATGGCGCCAATTATTTTAATATTTTAAAAAGAATTCAAAGTAGAATGGCGCCCATTACTTCTTTATTGGCGCCCACAACTTTAAAATTGGCGCCCACAACTTTGAAGTTAGCGCGCACATTTTCAAAGTTGGCGCCCATATATTTGAAGGTGGTGCCAACTTGTTTCATTAAAACAAAATAGTATAAAGTATAATGGCGCCCATAACTTCTATATTGGCGCCCACAAATTTTAAGCTGGCGTCCACAACTTAGTTGGCGCCCACATCATCAACCTAGGCGCCCACTCATTTGAAGATGGCGCCAATTATTTCAATTATTTAAAAACATTTCAAAGTATAATGGTGCCCATTACTTTTAAATTGGCACCCACAGTTTAAAGTTGGCGCCCACAACTTTAAAGTTGGCGCCCACAACTTTAAAGTTAGCGTGAACATATTCAAAGTGGGTGCCCATATATTTGAAGGTGGTGCCAACTTGTTTCATTATAACAAAATAGTTCAAAGTATAATGTCTTTAAAAATGAAAAATACCGATGAATACTTACGCATCGACTCTAATAATATCTGAAAAGTGAATCGTGTCATGAACTTTGAAGTTCCCAGTTAATTGTATGGAATTTCGGCTGTTACTAAAGCTAAATGAAAACACAATATCATTACGTTTGAACGCCCCCAAATGGTTTATGGGATTAAATACAGCAACATCTGGTAGTTGACATACTGTAGGATCTACATCTCTATTTACCAAAAAATCAGTTGTTCATTCCCGCCATCTCCTCCTAAACCCTTTGACCGATCTCAACGTGCAGTACACCATTCGAAAGCTAAGGATTTATAGATTGGCATGCTTTAAAATTCGTTTCGGATTTCGGATTTTAACATCCCCGAAACCCGGGTAAAAGGTCAAAATGGTACTGCGCAAAGGGCATTATTGACACAAGTGGGTCGTGTAACCCATCATTCGAATCCAAATACAATATAGAACACGAATCCAACACAAAAATTGCAAATTCATTGACCGTTTGGGCCAAGGAACATGTCAACTGGCCAATTTGGGTCACATTTCATTAAATATCAAGTGACCCCTCAAAATGCTCCCAGTACGCTACCAAGAAACTTAGTAGCCATCAGTTGGTCATATGAACTTTGTGATGTGGGCCAACCGATGGTCCACTTGGACAAGGATGTGGTCAGTTCGTCAAAACTTTCATGTAATAGTTCAAAATGAAGCTCAAAAATGTCCGGGTCACTATCACTAGCTAAAAAAAATATTTTGGAATCACAATGTCACAACTACCGTATATTTTAAAGTAAACAATAAAAACTTCCATAAAATACTTCCATTGGCTGTCTTTCCTTAATGTCCTTAATGCTGTTTACAATAACATTTTCAATTGAAAAAAAACAGTTACTAAAAGTATTGAAGAACTGAGAATTTAATGACGAAAAGTTAACGGTTTTGCAATGCCTAAGAAAGGAAGATCAGCTATTGGCCGTCCTCGGAAACAGCAGGCCAAGGATAAAAATGAAATTACTAATGAAAACAACGAACAAAGAGCCAGCAGGTATAAGATTCATAAATTCTAGAAAGATCTAAAAAATCACTTTTTAGGCTTGAAAAAATGAGAAACGCGTACCAAGCCAGGCGAAGGGCTATGTCTGTTAACAATTCGAATATCCAACATGAAACGTCTGAGACTGATAGCGATTCCCCATCACAATCACGAACCGATACTTCCTCATCTCAACAAGACCGAAACTGGAAACCAGCCTATTGGGATAGGACGCGCCCAATGGTCGTCGAGCCTCATTACTGTGGACAAATGGTTCATTTATGCAGATATTGTGGTGCAAAACATTTCTTAAAAGAAAAGCCATCGGACGGCGAGTTTACTATGTGCTGCCACAAAGGAAAACTCGAACTTCCATCATTATTTCAATATCCAGATCGGTTAAAGCAGCTACTGAAAGGTATCCTACAGCCATTTTTGATGTAACTGCACGCTAATTTTCATTAAAAAAATAGGCATCGATGAATTGGATATACATTTTCGAAAATGCATACGCAATTACAATTCAGCTCTTGCAATGGCGAGTATGGGAGCAAACATTGATGAACCACCAGGCAACGGTCCCTATTGCTTTAAAATCCATGGTCAAGCTTATCACAGTGCATCCGCGCTTCACCCAAACGATGGCACTCAGCCTAAGTACGCTCATCTTTACATTTTGGACACTGAAGAAGCGTCCGATGCACGCAGTTCAATGACTGAAAACAAGATGTGTTAATCCAACATTAATGCTGGAGCTATCGACACTCATTACGTCAATAAATCCCTATGCAAGATTGTACAAAACGATGAGTGAGATTGAGAAACAGCAAGAAAATGCTGGAGTCCAAACAAAAATTATGAGTATGGTTTTCAAACCTGATAAAAAAAAGGACAAAAGGCGATACAACATTCCAACGGCATCGGAAATTGCTGTAGTATTTGAAGGATCTGATGGGGAACCACCATCTAATAGAGACTTTCAAGTCTATACAAGGCTCGACAATAAGACGAAAAGGATTTCAGTATTGAATCCGTACCTGGACCCAATGGTTTACCCTATACTTTTTCCAAAAGGCGAGGAAGGATGGACGGACAGCATTTACTGGAATAATTCTACAAAGAAAATATCTCAAATGCAGTTCTATGCATACAGAATTGCGGTTCGCCATGAATTCAATCCTCTTCACTACGCTGGGAAATTATTTCAACAATATTTGGTCGATGCATACTGCAAAGCTGAAGCAAGTCGACTAAACTTCATCCGGTTTAAGCAAAAAGAATTACGTGCAGAGCTGTATTCCGGTATCATTGATTATTTAAATAACGAAGCTAGCAACAGAAGCCTGAAAGCAGGAAAATTGGTTGTTCTTCCATCGTCATTTTATGGCTCACCAAGACATATGCGTGAATCTTACATGGACGCTATGAGAGTTTGACAGAATATAATTTTAAATTAACTAATTTTGCAGTATTAATATGCCAGGGAATTAAATCCAGATTGTACAGAAATATGGCAAACCAGACCTCTTCATTACAATGACATGCAATCCAAATTGGCCAGAAATTCAAGAGAATCTTCATCCAACGCAAACAGCCTCTGATCGACCAGATTTAGTAGCAAGAGTATTTCACATCAAGAAAGAGAGCTTGCTGGATGAAATCAAGAACGGTAGGATTTTTGGAAAACAAAAAGCAGCTGTGCATAGCATTGAATTTCAGAAAAGGGGGCTGCCTCATGCCCACATCCTCATCATTCTGGACTCTCAAGATAAACCCAGATGCAGGCTGGAAATAGACAAGATCGTCTCTGCGGAAATTCCAGACGAAAATGTGGATCCGGATCTCAGAGCTAAAGTTCTGCGACACAACATTCACAACGATTGCACTAAAAGAGCCGCATGTTGGAATGACAAAAAATGCTCCAAAGGTTTCCCCAAAGAATTTTCGAATGAAACGGTAGAAAATGTAGAGGGCTACCCTTTATACATGAGAAGGGATACTGGAAAGGTTCAGCGAACTCAAACTAGCTGGACAGACAATCGGTGGGTTGTCCTATATAATGCTTATCTAACTAAAAGGTACGACTGTCACATCAACGTCGAAATCTGCTCCAGTGTCAAGTCTGTAAAATACATTTACAAGTATATTTACAAGGTACTGTTTTGTAAAATGCATAAACAAATGAGTTTTTTAAAGCATTTTGTACATAGGGCCACGATTGTGCATCTGTAAAAATCTTACCCGGTGAATCTCAGGAGCAACTTGATTGGGATGAAATCAACAACTATTTAGACGGACGATACGTTTGTGCACCTGAGGCAGTGTGGCGCATCTTCGGATTCGAATTGCAAGCAAAATCCCGCGCAATTGTGAGATTAGCAGTCCATGTAGAAAATGGTCAATACACCGTATTTGAAAATGGGCATGAACGTGAAGCAATCGAAAAAAATCAGAGCACAACATTAACTTCTTGGTTCAAACTCAACAGTGAGGACAACGAAGCCAAGCAATGGCTGTACACTGAAATTTGCGAGCATTATACCTTAACGACCAAAAAAACTTGGAAAAAGAGAAAGCAAAACGACCCAAAGGTTTTGTCACGGATGTACTTCGTTTCTCCGAAAGAAGGAGAGCGCCATTATTTGCGTCAAATCCTCCTTCATAGGAGAGGAGCTACTTCATTTGAGGATCTTAGAACAGTCAATGGCATTCATTACGAAACGTTTAAAGAAGCGGCACGCCACATGGGCATACTACAAGACGATTGCGAGTGTGAAAATATTATTATTGACTCTGCATTGTTCCACATGCCGCAACAGTTACGGGAGGTTTTTGCGCAAGTTTGCTTGAACTACATACCCCCTAATGCTCTCGAATTATATGAGAAGTTTAAAGACCAAATGTACGAAGATTACCTCCTAAATTACAATGAAAGAGACGCGGAAAATTTATTGCTCGAAGATTTGCAAAACATATTTGAAGATCACAACAAATATCTGAAGTTTTTTGGTTTGCCAGAACCAACGGCCATTGTTCAAAGAACCACTGAATATCAAGGTTCTGAAAATACAGATAATTTTAATGAAATAGCCGAGCAAATGGTAGCTACTATGGACGAGGCTCAAACCAAAATTTATAAGGATGCAATACAGTCTGTCATTGGAAATTCAAGACGGAGATTATACTTTTTGGATGGACCTGGGGGATCTGGAAAAACATACACATACAACACAATTGTAAACAAGTTAAAGGGACTAGGAAAATCAACTGTTGCAGTAGCGTTTACGGGTGTTGCCGCTAATCTACTAGAAGATGGCGCTACGAGTCATAAAGCCTTTGGTATTAAGGTGCCCTGTTTTCCAGACTCCACCTCCAAAATCAAACCTACAAGCCCAGAAGCGCAGAAATTAAGAAATGCTGATTTGATTTTGTGGGATGAGGCTTCAATGATACCAAAAGCAATATTAGAATGTGTGGACCGATGCCTTAAAGACATTACGAACACCACGTTACCATTTGGAGGAAAAACAGTGATACTTGGGGGCGACTTCAGGTACTGAAGTAATGAACTGGTAGTTAGTTCATCTAAACTTCAACTCATTCTACTTTGTAGGCAATGCTTGCCAGTAGTGGTACGTGGCGGAAGAGTAGCTACCGTTAACAGTTCCATTAAAGCCAGCAAACTTTGGAGGGGCTTCAAAACTTACAAGTTGCAGACGAACCATAGACTTGAAGGCCATGATAAATTGCATGCCGACTGGCTTCTAAAACTCGGAGACGGTGCTCTTGCTCCTGAACCTAACGTCCCACAAGACTACATCAGAATACAATCGGATATGCTAACAAATAATGTCGTAGACGAATTATATCCCAACGAAATTCTACCCGAAAATGCAATGGAACTTGCAGACCGAGCCATACTTTGTCCATTGAATGAACAATGTGCTCGGCTCAACAAACAAGTCATAGATCGAATTCAATCAGAGGCGCATACGTTTTTAAGTGTGGATACAATCGTCAATGACGCTGAAGACGATCAAAATATGTTCCCTCCAGAATATGCAAACATACTCAATCCTTCAGGCATGGCTCCACATAATTTGACCTTGAAAAAGGGTTGCATTGTCATTCTTATCCGCAACCTCAGTACTCGGTAACTTTTCAAAATTTCCAGCAACCATTTAAGAACGCAATTTAAATGAAATATTTCAATTATTCAGAATGGGATTGTGCAATGGCACAAGATTAATAGTACGGGATTTGAAGAATCATGTCATACTTGCAGAGGTGCTCTCAGGATCCCAAAAGGGCCATACAGTACTTATACCTCGCATCGATATATCATCTAACGAGGACGAATTACCTTTCACGTTGAAGCGTCGACAGTTCCCCATAAAACCGGCTTTCTGCATGACAATAAATAAAAGCCAAGGACAGACATTTAAAAAAATTGGTCTGTACCTTGAGGACCCACTTTACAGTCATGGTAGGAAGTTATTGTCAAAGCTCACTCTCTATTGTATTACATTTCATTTAATTCTTTGTAGGCATGCTGTATGTTGCAGCCTCTCGCTCTGTAAGTCGCGAGTCGACCAAAATTCAAGTCGTTGATTCAGAAAACCAGGGGAAAATGCTGAAAGGGTCGGACGCCGTATACGTCTATAATTGTGTATACAGAGAGATTTTCGCTGCTTAGACATAAATATAGTTAAAATACAAACTTATTGAAATTTCATGTTATTTTTCTAATAAATTAGTAAATTCAGTTCGTACCATGGAAACTCATTGACTATTACTAATACACGCACACAAATACAAACTATAAAATTCTTTTCGCGTTAATTTGAAATCCAAAATCCAATGCCATAAACGTTTGGACTTCCAAGCAAGATGGACGTGCTTGAAAGATCTCTGAAAATTGACTTGGAAATTTGGAAGCAAAACAGAAACGATTTATAGCAATTTTAGAGGACATTGGGGAGAAGTACGAAAAAAATAAAGTTGTGATTATGTATTTGAAAGACAAGGTCGATCTAATTAAAAAACGTAACATTGACCCAAATGTTGTTGCTTCAAAATTGCAACAAAACTCAGCGCAAACTAAAAACGCAGCCCAACCTACTAACCTACAACCAACAACAAACCTAGCGCCACCTACAATTACAGTACCTTCTAAGAACCAGGCTCCAAACCCAGCTCCAACTGCAATTCCAGTGCCTACTAAGAACCAGGCTCCAAACCCAGCTCCAACTGCAATTCCAGTGCCCTCTACAACCTCATACCAGCAGGCTTCAAAGGAGAACTTAACCCCCAAAAAAGGAGTAACCTCTGTGGAGACCGAAAACGAACCCACTAACATGAACAACAGCTTTCCAGTACATGAAGACGACGACGAATACGATCTGCTTATTTCGCAAATGAACTTCGACATTGGTATGACACAGAAACATAATCATAAACGTTAACCATATTAACGAATTACTGTTGTAGATGAGCTCCCAGAAACAAATGAAACCAAAGCTTCTACAGAGGTCAAACTTCCAAAAGGAAAAAAGCCTGGGTCCCAAAAGGAGGAGGCTAAGCCACTTAAGTGCAAGCGCGGACGACCGAAAAAAAAATAATCTGTTTAACTATTACTGTGTTGTAAATTCTAATAATTAATAAACTGTAGTGTTTCTTTTCCTTTGAATAATTCGGCGTCCGTAGGACGACGGGCTCACTAGTTCTTCATTATTGAATTAAATGTGATAAAACCACTCAAAAAGTGAACCTTATCCAACGATACCAAACTTAAATTTCCTGTTATGCCATTTAATAGTTGATGTTGTGTTACTTTAAATAAATCTTTAACTTTGTTTTCTAATTCAATGATTTTTGTATCTCTGGTTACATCTTGAACATTAACTGAAGCTTTAAATTCATTTAGATCATAATTCATTTCATCTACTTTCGTAATTTTGCCATGAAATTGTTCTACAATGGGTTTCAAAGTATCCACTTTAGTTTTGATGTCATTTATGTTTGTGATTTGTTGTTGTATTTCATTTTCTTTTAAATTATTTACTAAGTTATTTATTTCAGCCATTTGAGAGTTAATATTTCTAATAAATTCAGTAGTTCTTAGGTGTATAGCTTGAATTGTGGCACCAAATTGGCTTTTGATTCTTCCATTTCATCTAATTCGGTAATATTTTGTTCAAATTTATAAATGTTCCGTTTTATTACATCTAATTTATTCTTTATTTCTTCAGTTTTGGACACTTGTTGTTGAAATTCATTAGTTATAAAGTCGTCGATTAAAGTTTTTACTTGATCTTCTTTTAAATTCATCTTCATATTAACGTTACCAAATCTATAATTAACTGAATGTTTCAATTCCGCAATAGTTTGCATGATTCTACTACTATCACCCCCATCAGATAATTGTGAAGTAATCACTGTTGTAGTTTTTATATTTTTGTTATTATTTTCCTTGTGGCCTTCTCCAAAATTTTGTGATACTCGCCATTTATTTATCTAAAAGTTCTACCAAATAATACACAGCTTTAGGAAAATTCTTAAATTCTTCATTTAGATGAGCTAAAGTAAAACATAAATGGCCACAACATTTCGTCCCAAGTTCTTGTAATGGAAATGTAGAATACCAAGCATCTTTTTTAAAATATTCCATTAATTCAATCGGAGGATGATGAGCAAATGAATCGAAATAGAAACATTTATTGTCATTTTTATAATACAAAGTCCAGTGAGTTCCAGAATTTTCAATGGAATCTAGATTTAAAATACCAATTTCATTGTGTACCTTTCATGCCAAGACTCGGGCATCTTTGAAAAAACACATGGAGTACCACAAAGCAAACCTTGAATGCCCGGTGGATGGATGTAGCTACAGCTACGTTGGGTGCAGTTCTGGTAGAAAATGTCACATGCGGCTACACGATCCTACTGGCCGGCCATTTCCATGTCCACTCTGTCCCAAACATTTTCCTACAAACTATGACCTTTCCACTCATCTCCGCAGCCATACGAGAGAAAAACTTTTTAAGTGCCCTGCTTGCCCATTTGAGTCAGTACACGAGTCTACAATGACTAACATGTTCGTGCAGCACATTCATCTGTCCCCCCTACATTTGAAGACACGTCCACTTCCGATCACTTCGGGATAAATTTTGGCTGTGGTAGTGGACTGGGGATGCATAGAGTCAAACTGAAGACGGCTGTCGTGGTGCTTACAAGATTGCGTATAAACTTTGGTATTTAAATGTCTACACTTTTCAGAACCAAGTGCCACAGATTATTCTGAAATATCAATTCATTTTTAATTTATTTGTTATTAGCTCCTATGAATTGGAATTAAAATAAATTTGAAGTTATTTTTAACAACAAATCATGACTCAAGATGTCCCATGCTCATATAATTCCTGCATATTGACTTGAGTTGCGCAAGCGAAGGTGTTTGTGAAATTAATGACACTCCGGGCTATTTGCATTGATACGCTGCATTCTTCATTTGTTTATCGTTTCCATGACAATTGACAATGACCCGAAAAAAAGTTTCTTCTCCTTCAGTCAAAAAGTAGCCCTCGCTTTATTAACATGTTTCGTCGTTCTGTCGTAGTAATATTTAGAGGACATTTTCTGGAATTTCTGAGCCATTTCTTGACCGATTTTAATAAATGTTTTACCAACAAATTACTCAAAGACTCTAGTTTTAGAATTTGTATCCACCATGTCTATAGATTTAAAACTCTTGAAGTTAACTAGGTTTAAAGTTGTAAACCTCCCCCTAGCCCACCCTGTATATCTGGATGGACACCACGAGTAAAACTTCAACACTTATTAGTTGAAGCTTCGATGGCTGCAAATTATACCGATCTTCAAGGATTTGCATTTGCAGCTATCAAAACTTCAACCAATACAGGTTGTTCCACACGACTACGCGGAAGAACCCAATGGAGATCCACTCGTGAACTTTGAAGAAAACTGGATTTCTAAATTGAATTATATCGATGATAAAAATTTAAATATTCTGGAACTAAAATTGTTTCTCAAACGTCAAAACCCGTGCACTGATCATTTTAATAAAGTAATTTTAGTCGTTTTTAAAAATGACTGGCAAAGCAGCCTTTACGTAAGCAGTAGCTATTCAGTGCGAAAAAGCGGACAGTTTACACTTATTGCAGGTTTTTGGGCCATTTTTTTCAAGATTAGCAGTCTCTTACATGGGCCCTCTAGCGTCAATTTTAGGTTATTTGGAACTTTTGGAAACACTTTTGTCCTAAATTGTTCTATAGGAATTTACTGTTTTTTGTGAAAGTCAGTTAAAGAATCGTCGTTCACTGGCTAACATCTTGTTGTTGTCACAACATTCACAGTTTTTCTATATTATTGTGGTTCATTATTATTCTACGACTTAACCAGGGTGATATGATTTATCACTTGATACAAATTCATATTGGTCCCCAGCTAACGAATATCTTTCCTTCATCGATAAGTCAATGCTTGAAGTTCATTTCCAAACCCTTTTCAAGCATCTCGCTGAAACAATTTGGATGAATTGACACAGGAGCTCTCCGGCTTTTTCATGTCAAGTAGCTATAAGCCTACAGAGTACAGTGCCGACTCCTTCGGGTACGGTTCCACGTCTAATGCTCACAGTTTCCGTGTGGCTTGTCTTCCACTTGATAAACTTGCGCACATTTGAGGCAATGAAGAAACCAATTCAACAACCTAAGACCAAAACTTCAAATTTAAACGTCATCAGTTTTCGTTCAAGTCATGCGCATTACTAACACGATGATACAATATCAAACATTGCACCTACCAAGCGCATATTTTTTTTGAATAGGCTTATCAAAGAGCGATAGAACTAGCTCCGCAAAAATAGATACAACTATGATCAGCAGACGAACTCCAGCTTGACAATCAGCACGACCTCCATAGGTTAGGAGAGCACGTACGTGTACCCCTAAGCTCCCACAAAGTGATTGCCATTCCAATCTCTGCATAGAAGAGCATTAATTAATATGAGAATTACTATTATTTTCCATTTTATAAGATTTTGCAAATATTACCCAAAAGTTATGGTCGCTAAATTCTGTGACCTAACGCTGCAGTGTCTTGCGGTCTGCCTTCGTCCATAATATTCAATTTTTAATTGGTCCAAACAGTCCCAGTATTCTCCCCTAGTACATGAAGAGTAGCAGAGCAGAAGTCTGTGCTTAGCAAGGCTGTTAATCGGAAAGATATGAATTACAATTCGAATTCTAATTGTAAGAATACCCTTTACATGAATTCCGATTCTAATTCCAATTCATTCGAAAGAACATTTTTCAATTCCGATTCCGATGCCTGACAAGTGTACCGATTCCAATATCAATTCAAATACCAATTCGAATTCCGATTCCAATTCCGATTCCCATACTAATTCCTAACCCGGAGAATTCAGTCGCTGCAAAACGTTGTTCCATAGATGGTGCAGTATTTGGTTTCGCATAATATGCAAAGACAACGTCATCTTATTTTATTGTCAGCAGGCAAAAGTGCTATTGATTCGTATATAAAACGTAGAAAAAATGTACTTTGTACCAAATCGGAATTCATTGGACTTCAATTTGAATTCCAATTCAGATTA
>JAQIWI010002551.1:0-12115 GCA_034698825.1 Deuterosminthurus bicinctus | reverse complement strand
TAATTTTTTCTTAATGCCCGGAAAATGCCAAAATGCCCTGCTCTGAAAATGCATTAATTCCCAGGGCATTTTGGGCATTTTGGGCGGGCATTTATTGTTTGTCGATCCCTAAGTGTCTGTGTTTACTTGGTTGTATTTTACGTTAGATTACTGCGTTTTCCGAATTCCCTGAACTTCGTGAGTTGTCCATGAGCAATGTGACACGAATAATATTGACACGAAGAAAGCACACCTTAATCACTTTGGCATGCTACCGTAAGTACTGAACTAATTCATGTTTCATCGTTCTTAATTTATCTAGAGTATGCTACTTAAATTCGTGTTCTAATTTAATAGGATTCAGACTTGACAAGATTCGTGAATTCGCTGTACTTCTCAACATAATTCGAGATTCAAAGGATCAAAGCTTATACCAACAGTTCCTCTTGGAGGCCTTGGTGGCACACTATGAGTGTAGAGACTCACAGATCAAGCAACTCAACTCCATGCCTTAATTTGGATCCCATCGAGCAGATGATTTGGGATAAAAATGTCGTCCCGTCAGATTATCACAGTTCATCGGGTCAAGTGCTTGCGCTGCCAAAAATTAAACCTACAGTTCCGGACGCACCATGATTACCTCCTTCGGAACTTCCAACTGTTTCGGCTCGAATCAACATGTATTTAAACTTAATACACCTTTTTATTAGATAGATCAACAAACATTGACGTGATTATATCTGGTAAATGAAGTCCGACAGGACGTCGAGGACGCTGTATTCCGTCTGAAACCATGGAAAGCGGAAAATGGTAACACGCTCTTTCATTGTTGGGCTCGCATGGCCCGACCAATTACCAGTTTCCTTGTTATAGAAGTTGCAAAACCAAACTTGGGAGAAAGTAAACCATCTCGAGTAAGGGCTGATGTCACGGTCAATTTGAATGAGAGGACTGAGGTGAAATCTGAATGGGAATCGCTTTGAAAGCATCATGTATGCTTTCATATTACTGGGAGGCCGTCAAATACGGAAGGTACGGCAACTTTATTATTTGATTTAATTCATCTAAAGATTTATCTGGCTGTAAATCTTTCTGAGTTTTCTCCTTTCGCTGCGATCTCAAAGGCAATTTCAGTTCGCAAGTTGGCCTCGTGTATGTAAGACGATGTGAAGTGGAAGGTTTGCTAGATGCTTACGGCCGTGTAGTTGAAGAAGGCGTTTTATTCCTGGAGATTCGTGTACTCTTAGAGTAATTCGGGATTCTAACCAATATAAACTTCACATGTATCCTGTCAGCCAGGGCAAAGAGGTAACTTCGCAGTAAATCTCCAGCTCTTTTAAGTTGTTTTTAATCCGAGGTTTGGTCCCCAGTACGTCTACGACTCTTTCAATATTCTCTTATACGCCGAAAGCCCAAGGAGAATAATTTTAAAGCGGTACTGGAAACGATTCGTGGCCTCATGAATCTGAACTGTGTTGTTCCTGAAGGGCTTCATGATGTCATTGTTGTATATGGATACCCCAGCTGTGCACATTATGCCAAGTAAATCCGTAGAACTTTTTTAATTAATGTAATTTTTAATTAATTACAAGCTAAAATGTATGTTTTCGCCCGTAGTCTTAACGCTGAGCTAGCAACTTTGGATTTAAATGACACTTTCCTCAACCTGACCCACGCGAAAGGAGGGTTTCCGGGCTAGAAGTTTGAAATGAAAGTTGATGAGAAATATCCTGACGATCCGCCCCAAAGGTCCTTCAGGTTAACCTTCCATGAGAGGGAAAAGTACAAACTGGGCGAGGAAGAACCAACTGAAGACGACTAAGTTAATGCTATCGAGCCCTACGTCTTGCCCAGTCGGGGAACCTTATCCTGCCATTGCTCCTAACTTGTAAGTTATAATGCGTTCAATATAATTAAATTCAAAAATTAATATACGAAAATGATTGCAGAAACAAAGTCCACTTCACTCCTACACAAGTAGAAGCAATCCGAATCGGAATGCAACCAGGATTGACACTTGTAGTCGGCCCTCCTGGAACTGGAAAGACAGACGTAGCCGCACCACAATTTCCCTGAGCAGCACACTCTCATCGTGACACACTATAATCAAGCCTTGAATCAGTTGTTCGAGAAAAATTATCGCTTTAGATGTTGACGAGGGTCACTTGCTCCATCTGGGTCACGGAGAAGAAAAATTAGACACGGAAAAAGATTTCAGTCGATACGGTCGTATTAACTTTGTCTTCGCCAAGCGTCTGGACTTGCTCACTCAAGTGGAGCGATATTAACAGTCGTTAAACGTGCCAGGTGATGTGCCTTTCCGTGCGAAACGAGCGGGTTCTGTTTTGTACATCATGTGCTCCCTCGTTGGGAGGAATTTCTTAAGAAAACTGACAAGAAAGACGGACAGGAACATCCAGTTGAAGTCGTAAACGTAACTCTCCGTGTTCATAAATATTGATCATGCTCCTCAGCCCCTTCTTAAAGGCAAAGACTACACAGAGGACTTGGAAATTGCTGAAGTATGCTTTCGGTGTATCAAGAGAACATTTGAGCAACTGGATGAGTTAAGAGCGTTCGAATTGTTGCGAACTGGACTGGTTCGGTTGAGGGATATGCTTGTGAAGGAAGCCAAGATTATTGCCATGACTTGTACTCATGCTGCACTCAAGAGGCGAGAATTGGTTTAGTTGAGTAAGTTGGGAGCTTATGAATTTTTCAACTTACCAGCTGAACTTCTGGGAATTCTAATTGAGTGTTTTGTGCGGCAGTTTTCCAGTGCGATAGTATATTAATGGAAGAATCAGCGCAGATTTTGGAAATCGAGACATTTATTCCTCTGCTGCTGTACAATCCAGAGCAAGGTCGAATTCGCTTGAACAGATGGGTCATGATTGGAGATCACCATCAGTTGCCACCTGTGATCAAGAGTATGGCATTCTAGAAGTACCGCAATATGGAACAGTTGCTCTTTGCTCGTTTTGTGAGGCTTCGTGCCCCGACTGTGGAGTTGGATGCTCCGGGTCGAGCTAGGTCAAGGAAAGGCTCCTCATAGTTTGTATAAAAAATGAGATACATTAAGAACTTTGTTTTTTATGTTGAATGGTCGTAAAGAAGATTGGTTGTTTGTTTATTTTATTGATAAGGAAAA
This sequence comes from Deuterosminthurus bicinctus, assembly GCA_034698825.1. Lineage (NCBI taxonomy): Eukaryota > Metazoa > Arthropoda > Collembola > Symphypleona > Bourletiellidae > Deuterosminthurus > Deuterosminthurus bicinctus. Next base: position 8,985 of record JAQIWI010002551.1, on the reverse strand, counting down.
TTTCGGCAGTTCTTTGAACGCGTATTGATGGGAACTTTGGATGATGACAAGACAAGCTTTTTGGAAGGATGTGTGAATTTGGTGTCGCATCATGTTTGGCATTGTCTGTCCGGGGTACAACATTTTACATCGTTATGTCATGACGAACTCGAACGAAGCTTTCAATGTAAAGGAGAAAGACTTTTTGGCTAATAAAAGATTGGCTTTAATTGATCACATTTCTTTTATCAGTCAAACAATCAAATATTATTTGTCAGTAGTATGAATTGGAAGACAAAAAAAGAGAAGTAGCACTTCTGCTCAAATTACATCTCCTCATAATTCAAACAAACATTTTACTGGAAAAAACTACTTTAAAATGGCTTCAGAAAAGGACAATCCTAGTTACATTAGTAACGCCCAAGTGAACCGCTCAATCCGATCGACTTTGTCCTGCAATAATCAAACACTAATCAGACAAAATGGTCAGAATGTAATAAAACTACGTAAGTGTACCCGCTACCTTTGAAATCCGCACACGTAAACGATCTTTCCGAGAACGACATGTCAGCAGAAGCATCCACACAAGAGTAATGGTACCATTGCCTACAAACGTCACAAGACACCATGGCTTCATGTGCGTCTTTTGAGCCGCAAACGAAGCAGTATATGCGGTCATTCTTGCATCTCACAATGCACTGACCACAAATGGTACTCAATACATGGCTTCGCATTTCAAGTTGAGACATCAAAGAAATCATGGACAATTCATGTGCAAAAGAAAACGCGTAGGTGCACACGCAGGCACCCGAGTCTGAAGGATTTAACTGCTCAGCTAGATGCCAAGGAGCGGCACAAATTTGTACTTCAACCGACAGTTTCGAGTAAGCCATTGAAAGAAAAGAATGAAAATTCTTGGCCAAAAGTTCCTTCGTTTCCATGGGCTTCCGAGGGTCAATCACTAAAAGCAGAACACGTAGCAAAGGTGAAGTGAAAGTAAATTAAATTGTTTTTTACGCTGATTAATAATTACCATAAATTTTAACGCCCTCTTGGGTTATTTTCACAGCTGCAAGATTCCAGACTTGCGGAGATCTAACGAAAGGCAGTAAAACTAGCCCGATTTCGTCCCAGGAAAAGTCCTTCAAGATCTTCATAGCTGCTTCAAGTCTCTTTGGAGTCGTCTTCTCCACCGCTAGTACGGCATAATTGCTAGGAACTACGCAAATATTCTTATTGGCGAGTCTGGAAAAGAATGCGTTGACCACTGCTTCACTTAAACAGCCTCGATGAAAACCGAAATTGATTTTTCTCATGGCAGCTTCTTCACCCCTCTTGATATTTTCGTCCAATGTTTTCAAGTCCTGAAGAGTCAATGTGAGATTCTGAATTTTTAAGGCAACTTCTTGAGCAGTCACAGCTGATAAAGTTGGAAGCTCAGTCAAGCAGCCTGCAATCAATAATAATGGATCGGTACAATCTCGTTTTTCTTTAAAGCAGACATGAAGTGGTGCTCTCATCTTACACAAATTTACTGATGGAATATTAAGAGCAGGCATGTCTACACTACTAGAACTCTCTGTTACTCCAGGCAGGTGGACTTGGACCGCATCTGTTGACCTATTCTCCACAACTTTCTTTCTGCGGCTCTGTACTTCCACTTGCACGCCCTCTTTTCCAACATGGCTACTGGATTCTTGTCCCATCGTTTCAATTTCTATAGAGACATGTGGCTCGACGTGCATTTTTTTGGACGCCACTAGTTTGGCTTTCTTGAGTAACTCTGGTTTCCCTGAATGCACACCATTAAAACATCAACACGATATGTATTGAATGTGTTGTGGTATAGGCTTCTTACGTTCTGCTGGTACCGAAAACCTTGCTCGCTTTCTGGATTTATCCGAAAGTTTCATTCCTGCTCGATTAAGAGGGTGGTAAATTTTGCTTGCTTTAGTTAACTTGTGCCTCGGGTACGTTTTCGTTACTTTCCGTCCTGACAAATAAAACAATTTAAGTTTATTAACCAAATGTATACCGTACAGCCATGTGAAGCTTACGTTGTTGAATAAGAACAGCTTGAAGATGGGAGCAACTTGGCCGCAGACACGTACAAAACTTCCGATTTGCATCAACCTACAATAGATTTATATTAATTTACATGCTTACTTGAAGAAGGCTTTTGTTGTGTACATTTTTTAGTCTGTCTTACATGAAATGACCGTCCATTTAACCCCTTTACGTAGCAATCTTGGTCGACATAATTGATTCTGTTATTTCTCACAAACCACCAGGCTAGTCCCAACGTGCTTTTGATGTCAATATCATTGGGCTTGTAGGTTGTGACATTGTTGGAATATTTCCCTTCGCTAAAAATTGAAAGTATACCAAGCTCTGATATCACATCATTTGTAGACTGGAAAATAAACTCGGAAGTTTTTGCATCTCGTTTGATTTTAAATTTTCCACCCGATCCAGAAAAGGCCTTCTTGATGTCTCCGTACTTTCCGACTTGATACAAATAAGAATGAAGTACGGCCTCGTACATACATTTTCGTTCATAAAGCCACTGTTTAAATGCCGCATTTACTGCTTCGCTGGCATTATTCGTCACCTAAATTTTTATTCAAATCCTTTAGGGCGTGACAAAGAAAGTTCGACAATAGAAAACTTACGCCTGACATGTTGTCAAAAGTAATTGCCTCTTGGACTGCAAACTTTGATGACATTCGAACATCTTCGCTCAGCCGTGAAGTGAAGTACTGGGTGAACGTAGCGCTCCAAGTATCAGTAACGCTACTCAGCAACTGTTCGAACTGCTCCAGTGTATTCGAATGCAAAAGGCGTCGTATTGCAGCACAATATTCCTCGGCTTTGGCTGATTGGTTATGGCTCTTGCACCATTCCTTGGCATTCTGAAGCAAAATAAATTTGTAGTGAGGATTTTCAGCATTATTAGCACAATAAAAGCTCACCCTTAAGATATGAAGGTGACAAAATATATGTATTGCAGCAGGAAGATGTTGCTTCTTCATATTTTTAAAGGAGGCTTCCCTGTAAGTCACAAACACGACATCTGCTTTCTTCAGTATGGGAAAAGTTTTCAGCAAGTTTTGGAAGAGAAGGTCGTGTCCAAATGTGGACTTATTCTCATGGAACAAAAACCGCAATGGAATAACTGGTGAATCCTGGAGTAGCTCATGACGAAATGTCAAAATTGAAAGATAATAATCGCCGCAGTTGAATGTTGTGTCATAGTGGAATATAATCTTCTTTCGAGAAGCCACAAGCTCATTGAAATGAGCATCCAGTTGAGGTAAGGCGGCTACAACATGGAGATATCCATTCTCACGGGCGTATATCGGCAGTAACTCCTTATGTACAATAGAATGGTGAACCAGTAATTGGACTGGATCATCAAATGACGCATCCTTCTTCATTGTAGCTTTGACTGATTTGACCTGGTCAACATTTCTTGGATCAAAAAGGCTAGCTATGTCTGGGTCCATAGCATCACCTACCGCTCGTTGCACCCTGTGGAATCAAATGTCACCATTAAATTTGTTATCAAGCAAATATTTGTCAATAAAATGTCGCCTGAGTCTACTTCAGTCTTACGTGAAAGCTTGGTATGGTGTACTTGTGAAAGCCAACTTTCGCTTAATATTTCCGCGAAGTAGGTTGGACTTGGGATCATTCGGTGGCAACTCGTAATCACGTTGAACTAGATGGAGATTTTTCAGTTACAGTTTTGAAAAATAAATACCAGTTGTTAATTCTTACATTCAGGGGTACTAGGAGTGTTTGTTATAAGCTCAGTCATTCTTCTGTTGCTCTGTTTCTGAGGTGTATATTTTCGGTTTCCATGAGGCAAACACTTTACCTCCTGCAAGTTTCCTTTACCTACGTACAATCAGAAAATTGGCCTTGTAACCATGCTGATTTACTTTGTCGTTGTTTTAAATTAAACGCTTGCCTTTGTAATGAACGAGAACCACCGGCCATTTATGCTGTTGAAGTTGTGTCCAGTCAAACTTTCCTGCTATTGGAAAAACAAATAGTTGTAATGTTGTTTTGATAAAGTTTGACATTGTTTAATCTACCTGTCACAGCCAATGGCGAAATTTCAGTCCTGGTGTATAATACTTCGTTCGCATCAGTCCGAAGGTAATGGTACGTTACTTTGACCTGAGGATTTCTCTTTGGAAGGATATTGTGAGAGCCTGGTGACCATGAATAACCATCTTTTCGCCAGTAAAAATCGGAAGCACTTTGCATTGCTCTAGCGCTGTACACCACAATCTAAAGCCAAAGTCAGAAATTATAATAATATACCAAATCATTCTGGATGACATTGTAGGGAACGCATTTTGTGGACACCAAGTTGGGATTCAAGTTGCGGAAGAATGTTGGAATGACTTCCTCGTAACGAGCTGGAAGAGGAGCCATTTTGTAGACATGGAAGCCACCTGAGATTTTCGTTATGTCAAACTCGGGAGTTGCTCCAGCAATAGGCATTCTTTCTGGTAGTTTAGACTTCCGCGGATCAAAATCACCGTCATCTGCAAGTTTTAATTTAAAATTGGAAGCAGCTTTATCGAAATTTGATTGTTATCATCACCGACCTGAATCTTCTTCGATTATTGTGATTTTCGCTGCATCTTCCGTGTCTCTCCGTGAAGTTTTCGGTCCAGAAATCGGCGCTTGAACGAGCTCTACTGTCAACCCAACTATGCAGTATACACAGCTGTTCAAATTGCGTTTTGAAATCTGTTTCGGTCCATAACTAGCCGAAATTAAAGATTCCATAATTTCAGGACCACTTGCATCAGGTATCTTAATGACACATCCAAATCCATTTGAATCTTGTTTCCCAGTGCCATTGCACGGATGGGAATTAAAGAGGAAGCAGAAGTCTCCTTGGTTTATAACTCCAAAGCTGTATCCATTCAACGTAACCACGCATTGCCAATTTTTGTTCATAAAATCGGACAATATTTCAGCTGCTCGTGGTATCTGTAGAACTTGACCAAAATCTTTTTCCATTGACCCATTGGAAGTCATTTTTTCCTGCAACCTGAACTTTCCTTTGTATCCTTCGATTTCTGTGAACTTCAGGAAGGAGCTGACGTCAGCAAATCCATTGTTATCCTTATCCTTGTCATCACAATTCTCGTGTCTTCTTGTTCCGAGGTGAATAATATGGTCAATAGTTTCTGATTTCCAATCAGAAACACTTGTCAAGGCAGACAGGCTAATAGCAGTAACAGCACAAGCAGTACACTGGCTTCCTCTAACAAAACTTTTCACACTAAATTGACAAATGGATCCACGTAAAATTTCTACAGGGACCCCTGAAATTTCAAAGTTCCACCAGCTTGTCTTTCTAGGTCTGGATTTAGAAGAGAGACCTCTTAGTGTTGAGCTCATCTTAAATTACTTGAAAACTTGAGTAGAACATTTGAAAACAATATTAAAGGCGGAATTCAAAACAAAATTTCTAACGATGGAAGCGCTAGACTGAACACTCAAAGCTGTGTGCATGAGCAATACTTGAGGAATGAACACGAATGCGAACGTTTACTTTCAGCGCGATTTTCTGGGGTTTCAATACAGCTTGAGCACGTCGTTAGCCATTCGTTAGTTTTTTTGCTATAGCCAGGGTTATCCATTATTGAATTTGAACAACAGTAGTGACGTTATGATTTCCATATTTCAGAGGTGCATATCTCAGGTATTCGCTGAACCCTTTGACTCTTATATAAGTTTAAGAAGCATTTAATTGGTTGCATTGTCCCTTCATAAGACTGTTAGCCTTCCTTTTAGTTTTCCGACTTCCTGGTTTCTCATTCAGACTGGTGATGTGAGTTTAATACAATTTAGCAGGTCAACTTGTATACAGAGAAATGTTATCGAATAAACTGTCAATTTAGACACAGAACAAATAAAAGTGGACTTAAAGTTTTGTACATGCAAACACGTAGAGAATTAATCTGATCTGTCTGAAGGTTCAACTTAAAGCTCAGTAATTGGACCGCCAGTCTCATTTCAAGCTTGAAAGCTGGTACAAGTTTTGAGTCGGTCTTCAAGCTGGAATTTAAAATGATTCCGCACTAAAGTTAATTCCAAAATTTAGTTTTAGAAATGGCTCTAGAAAGTACCTGTGAGAAAAGATGACCTTCGGAATGCTCCAACAGTAACAATGGACACATCTGACATCGCAAGACCAAATGCAAATCAACCTGCAGAGCAAGTTCATACAAAACATTAATCATGGCATGAATTGATGCTTTCAATTACACTCATTGAATCAAGCTTTTAAAGTTGTACATCGGACAGACTGCCAAAGATGAGGCGACACCGAATTGACCGAATCCTGCACTTGTTGCCTCACAAGGTCAATCTCCTGGGAAGAAAGAGCCACTCCAAGAAATTATAACTGAACACATGTTTTCCCAAGGCTTGCCTTGTCATCAACCAAAGCTCTCATCAAAACACGCTGGAAAGGCTGTCAGAACTTCTCTTCATCATCTTGAAATGGCTGCTTAAAAACCATGCAGTCAATTTAACCCATTCCACATTGATTGCTTAGATTAATCACTTACATTCCACATTAGAACCCCTTCACGACTCTTCTCATTCACCATGTTCCGGGTCATAATTTGACCACTGTGAGGTTTCCAAGTACTGATTTATCTCCAAAACGGCTATTAACCTTTGTCTGAAAGCTGCACATTCCAATTTTTTAAACCCAGTTCAAGATACCATTCGAGCTCGTCGTTAGTCCGCTTACTTCGATTTCAAAATCTCAGACTCAAAAATCTGGTCAATGATGTTAGCATGCAAAGGCAAATCCAGAATGAAGGCAAAATCTTTGTCGTTCCACAGATTTACTTGGCATAATCTGCACAGCTGGGGTATCCATATCAAAGAATGATATCATGAAGCCAATCAGGAACAGCACAGTTTATATTCATGAGGTCACGAATCGTTTCCAGCACAGCTTTACAAATGTTCTCTTTGGGCTTTCGTCGTATAAGAAAATGTTAATAGAGTCGTAGACGTCCTGGGGACCAAAAAATCGGATTAAAAATAAGTTAAAAGAGCTGAAGATTTACTGCGAAGTTACCTCTTTCCGTTGGCTGACGGAATACATGTCAAGTTTATATTGATTAGAATCCAGAATTACTCTAAGAGTATGCAATCTCCAGGAATAAAAAGCCTTGGCTCAGGGTCTTCTTAAACTACACGGCCATTGGCATTTAGCAAACCTTCCACTCACATCCTCTTACATACACGAGGCCATCTTGCGAACTGAAGTCGCCTTTGAGATCGTAGCGAAATTCTGTAGGAGAAAATTCAGCAAGATTTACAGCCAGAGAACTTTTTAGATGCTTTGAATTAAGTAAATAAGTTGCCATACCTTCCGTATTTGACGGCCTCACAGTAATGAGAAAGCAAACATGCTTTCGAAGCAATTCCCATTCAGATTTCACCTCAGTCCTTTCATTCAAATTGACCGTGACATCGGCCCTTACTCGAGATGGTTTACTTGCTCCCAAGTTTGGTTTTGCAACTACTACAGCAAGAAAATTGGTAATTTGTTGGGCCATTCGAGCCCAACCGTGAAAGAGCGTGTCGCCATTTTGCGCTCTCCATGGTTTCAGACGGATCACAGCTCCCTCGATGTCCTGTCGGATTTCATCTACCAGATATAATCACGTCAATCCTTGTTGGTCTATCTAATACAAAGTTGTATTAAGTTTAAATACATGTTGATTGCAGTCGAAACAGTTGGAAGTTCCGAAGGAGGTAATCATGGTGCGTGAGGAACTGTGGGTCTAATTTTGGCAGCGCAAGCACTTGACCCGATGAACTGTGATAATCTGACGGGACGACATTTTCATCCCAAATCATCTGCTCGATGGGATACAAAGGCATGGAGTTGAGTTGCTTGATCTGAGTCTCTACACTCATAGCGTGCCACCAAGGCCTCCAAGAGGAACTTTTGGTGTAAGCTTTGATCTTTTGAATCTCGAATTATGTTGAGAAGTACAGCGAATTCACGAAACTTGTCTAGTCTGAATCCTATTAAATTAGAACACGAATGTAAGTAGCATTTTGTAGATAAATTAAGAACAATGAAACATGAATTAGTTAAGTACTTACGGTAGCATGCCAAAGTGTTGAAGGAGTGCTTTCCTCGTGTCAATATTATTCAGATTGCTCATGGAAAATTCAAGAAATTCAGGGAATTAGGAAAATGCCGTAATCTAAAGTAAAAGACACTCAAGTAAACACAGACACTGAGCAAATATAAAGCGTGGACACTAAATTTTGTAGATGCAAACCTGAAGAGAAGTTATCCGATTATAGTGAAGGTTCATAACTTCAAGCTCAGTCATTAGATCGCCAGTCTCACTGCAGATTTCAAAGTCGGTGTAAAATTTAAGTCGATGGAGAATCTGAAATTCAAACAAATTATTTGGCATTAAAATGCATTCCTAACTTTGGCTTCTAAAATGGCTTAAGAAAGTACCTGTGAGGAAAGATGCCCGTCACTATGCTTCAACAACACATTTGATATTTTTTCCTGAGAAGGTCAATCAAATCACTTCAAGAAAATACCACAGCGCAAGTTTTTTCACGTGGCCATGATACATGCTATCAGTTCACTTACTTTGATTCTTAATATTGGCAATATTCACCTTCACGATTTTGTCAAAATAAAATTTATTTTACTTCCACTGGGCTGGCACTTTCAATTGAGATGATTTTGATGAAACGTAGAGGATTTCCCGCTCAGAAGTATTTGAATGCTGCTTTAGACTGGAAAAAGTGAAAGGAGAAGGGAGTTGGAAAAAGCAGGAAAAGTGAAAGTTCTTGTAGCGTAGCGTCGCGTCGTATCGTAGCGTGGAATTTTCTGACCTCACGAGCGTAGCACTCTCGGCTTCGTTTCAAAACGTCTCGAGAAGCTTTCTTCCAGCTCTTGCACATAACCGAACAAGA
>JAQIWI010002550.1:0-12116 GCA_034698825.1 Deuterosminthurus bicinctus | reverse complement strand
TTGAAGATTTCTCAGGGCAATGCTGACATCATGAGCCCAGGAGTAGACTGTTGCATTTTGTAGACAGAATGAGTACATATGGAACCCAGTGGCTATGAAGTGATATCCAGCAGCAGCCAGTTTCAGTGAAACGGGCAATCCCTTCGGATTTACCGATAGCGATGTGATCGCCCGCGGTGACGTTGGATTCACAAACACATTCAACATGTTTGTAATACATCCGAAGCAGAATATGAAGCTTACGATTTTCATGTATCGAACAGTTCTGCCCGACATGTGACCTTCGGGATGGAAAAATGAAACCTTACATTACCTTTTATCTGCACAAGCTAATAGTGTACCATATTGAATTCCTTGCGGGCTCACCTTGCGCAACGTGATTTTTCATAAAGCTTTGGTAGCCGTTGATGAAACAGGTGTAGTCTTTCATCCTCAACAATCCCACCACATGGTTGCAGTTTAGAAGTACGAGTGATGACGTGATGGAAATTGTGCTGATTTTCAAGGTCGTGGGCGACATCGGATCAGCGCTGAGCTTCCATGCCTGATATCCGAGATATAGCTGGTAAGCGAGCGCCAGACACATTTGTAAGCCCACCCACGCTTGGTACCAACGACTGGATTCGCAAACTACAACATTTTTATTTGTGTCATGCTTGATCAAACTGAACCCAGCGTAGTTGCCAAGTGTTAGAATTTGAACGAACTGCTTTTTCGCCTTTAGCGTTATCATTTTGCTCCTGGAAAAATAAAAAATGGAATAGATCTACTTAGAGTTGAAAGCTGCAAGATGATTTCGATTTTTTAGAGCAAAAACTGAGCATGAAGAACGGTATAGATTTTTTTATTACTGAGTTTGATTTAATTTTCAAGCGCCGGCTGATAAACTTTGTACACTATGAATTTCGCTTGTATTTCTAAGTTTCAAATGAGCATACGTACTTTGCGTCTTTGTGGGACCATTTTGAGTTGACTACTGGCAATGATGGCGATTTTCGTAACTAAAAGTTACAATGACAATATAATAATACTCCGAGCGAATTAATTGTTGACAAAGTAGTCGTATTTGCGATGGTGAATAGTTCAAACTCATTTTCAAAACATTTAATTGGCGCGTGGATTTTCATTTAACACTTTGATTATACCTTCTGAAGAATATTAGAAGGCGCTTATTACAGGCTCTGTAGTAAATGACAGACAGAGCCATATTAAATTGATAGTTCTGCTAAATAACTGTCAGTGTGCTATCTAATGACATTCAAGCGAGCCAATCTAATTGATATCGACTGCCGGTCATGAAAGGTTTCATTACGAGCTGGAGTAATTATATTGGACAGCATCAATATGTTAACTTACCTGCCGCCATTAAACATACATATTTACAGTAGTTAGCCCAAAATTACAAAGCGGGAGTATAGGCTCAGTCAGGCGCGGATCCAGCAAAAACTTTCGGGGTGTGCCACGACTAATTTTTTACTACAAAATTTCGTGTTTTTATTGATTTTATTGGCTTCAATCTATAATTACTCTACAGACCAATCAGCGAGCTCCATTCTTCAAGGTTTAGCCTTTGCAAATTTATCTATGATAACCATTTCGTCAATTTCTTGTGAACACACATGAGAGCCACGCCATTTCAGCGGGGTTCCAGCATTGTTGAGCGAGCGGCTGTCTGCAGTCTTTTCAAGGCCGAAAGGCGCCTTTCAACTGAAAATGTAGTCACTGGCATGGTGATGAGAATTTGATGAAACTTCATAATATTTGGTGTAAGTTTATCACAACGTCCAAGTGCTTCCAGCGCTGATGTCGTAGGATCCTAAAAAAATAGTAAAAATAGTTAAACAGCTCTGTCGTCTACGTACGAAATTTTATGAACAACCTTTTGCATTTTCCACTTTGAACGCCATAGAGCCAAATCGCCTCGAAGGTCTTGAAAACTTAACAATGTGAGATGTTGCTGTAGTATTGTCTCTCCGGCGTCCATTCTAATAGCAAGTAAACTGCGGAATATTCCCTGATTTCCATGAAGACATGCCAAATGGGCCTCGGGCGACGTCATATCTCCGTCGTCTCGATGTCCACGAAAATCTAACTCGTTTCTACCACAGAATAAAATTGTCTTTGTAATTGGAAACAAGCGTTCGCGATTGTTCTCAATGGTCTTCAAAATACGTCGGTCCATCAAGCCTGAAACTCCAGCGGTATTCCCATTTTCGTAGATTTATTGGAATTCTCCGGCTTTTGTAGCTGCTGTCGCTGTCATGTGATTTTTGATCCGTCTTTGAGCCTTTTTAGTGCAATTTTGCTTTTAATTTTAAGCCAGCAGTGGCACAACCACCGTCTAAGAGTGTAAGACATGTCTTACACAGAAAATTTGCCGTGTAAGACGCCTATGTAAATGTCTTACACACAATTTTTTGGTTGAAGGCAAACTTCGAAGTCAGAAAAATTTAAGACAACTCCAGAATGGCAAAGACAACAGTGTATTCCCAATAGATTATGATAGCGGCGCATCTTGGGAGTATTCAAAGAATGGTGTACGTATGCAAGAGTTATCAAGCTGTCAAAGGGTGGTTGCGCCACTGTAAGCCAGAATTCATTTTTCAAGCCTGTTCTCATTTGAAATGCTAGAGTCCGCCGGGAAATTCAGCCATTATAAGCACCAACAGACCATGCTCCATGGACGAACGGTTTTTTTGCAGCTAAGGGGCAAAAGTAATCCTTTCCAGCTTTTTAATGCAATAACGCACAACAGAATTCTTTGCAGAATATATGAGCAGTATCAATTTTGTTTTATTTCCAGAAATGTGATTTTATCTAGTGCTTACTGACATTTTTCGGGGTGTGCCAGTGCCACAGTGGCACCATGGCTGGATCCGCCATTGGGCTCAGTACAATTAAGATCAATTTCACTTCAATTTCCGAAAATCCAAGGACAGAAGAAATTTGAAGTCATAACACAGAAAAAACTGGAGCCAATTGTAGTTAGGACCTTAGGAGTTGGTCTCGTGATGAAGTGAAGTTGAGATGGTTTGATGTAGTTTGTGACACGACTGTCTGAATGTAGAACTGCAGTCTTGTAAACATTTAATTTGTATTTTTTTAAAGTACAACTTTTGTTAAATATGACTAAGTTTTAGTCAATGGAGCTACAAAGGAGATTGTTTGATTTTATTTGTCAACTCTACCGGAAGTAATGTTCAACACAATGTACTATCCGTCAATGTGCTATTGACGCCCCTCCACAAGCGTCGAGTGGCGTCAATCATCAAATCATCACCAAATCCTCACAGGCCCAAAGACGACTCAAAAGTCATGGCATTTGGATTAGACAACAATGAAATTAACATTGTCCGTAGCAACAGCATAACCTACTGTAATTTTACTTTGACATGGCCATTGTAACAAATCTTGCGGTGGGTTGTGATTGTGATGCAACCAAAGCATATGACTTCTTAACATTCACTGCGACAGTGACACTCCTTTCGTTTTGTAACCTTAAGTTGCATACATAAACTTTGGATAGACGTTCCAAGTCGTGTCCAATTGCTTCATTTGAATGCTAAAATCAAGCTATAAGTTTCTGTAGTGAGGTGCATTTAAGACGGCTCATTTCAAGACACAAATAAAATCTCCGTTCTCTCCCTGCATGGCACACTTACTTCACAGGCTTTGCATGTCAGCCCTCTCACATTAACATTGCTCTTTCTCGTCATTATCATTAGCATATGGCAGGGGTCGCACAAGATCTGCTTGAATGTAGAGGTGCTGAAAGAAATGTGTGTTACATAATTAATCAACATGACTTTATGTTTCTTTTCACCAGAATCTTCAATCCACGTGTTACTGAAGGAACTTTCTGGTTTTAGGTCCCATCAGCAGCAGCTCATTCTCAGTCAGTCCAAAATTTAAGCCTTGAATTGCAACTATATACTTCAAACAAATATTTTCAGATGACATCGTCTGTAAGTAAACCACATTGATAACGAACACCTAAAGCTGAACGAGATCAAGCACTCAGAGAAAATGCTCGTAGATGTAGCTCAAGTTGAAAATGTTTGGACGCCATGAGTGACTAATATTGAATGAGAAAGAGCCTGTTGGTTGACATTTTGGGTGCCGCGAGAGGGCGCGGTGGAGAGAATGGCCTAGGGAGTCACGTGTGTTCTGACTGTTACTACCTTGATCATTTCGTCTTAGCCCAGCTCACCGAAAGGCTCTTGCGTGAAAACTATACTTGATATTTACTTATTTAGTGATTGAATAATTTACAGGAAAACTACTTTGTCAGCCATGGCGTTCATTCAAGGTTGGTAATTTTACACACGATCAAATTCTGAAGTGCTGTAAAAACTGCGAGCAATGCAATGGACACCGGCATCACTTCTGAAGTCAGGGTAAGATAGTTGAGCTCAAGCTGAACTTTAATACGAGCAACATGAAGTAATCATCAACTCAAGGAAAACTTTAATCCCATAGACGTGATTTCCCATACGGGCGCCACGATATTAGTCTTTTTACAATATTCCACAAATTAGAAGTTGCTTTCTTATCTACACCAGCCTAGCAGTAGTACTCAATGCAGCTCTTTGTTTTTTCATTTGCACAAACTTAAAGATGCCGTGAGAAGGGAAATTGAGATAAAAAAACTAGATTGAGTTAACTGCACCTGAGACCTGAGAACTTTTAGCCTAACACGCTCTTTATGTTCTATTCTACGTCTCTATATTGCTCAGTTGCCTATTGCAAACGTATCCGTGTAGCATCCAAACTAATCGTCTTCATGATTTTATTTGTAAGTTTACTTTGTATTGATATCCAGAGTCCAGAGTTATTTAGTAGCTGTCAATCAAAATAGAAAGTTAGCACATATAGTCGAATTGGCTTGTATAATTCTTAAAGGCACACTCAGCACGCTTCCTATTATGTCTGCCTGGTTTTGGCCTGGACAGCCCATGGGCAGCTGAAGGAAACCCAAGCAATTGATTTACAACCCAACGTCACAGTCAGGAGTGTACAATGTACTACACCAAGCCAGGAAAGGGATTACTATGAGTTCAAATTTATCATGTCCAATGGTGAGGAGTTATCAAAGGATGGAAGGCTACGGGAAGTGGACGAAAAGAAGGAAGTAGTTATGACTGGGTACATACCGGAAATTATCAATGGTAAGTTTTAGCAAAAAACTGACGGCGAGATCAATAGAAATCGCAGCTTAAATTCAGATTTTAAATGTTTAAACGCAGGATTGACTTACAGGCTACGGTATGTGGCGGACGAAAATGGAGAGCATCCAACTGTTGCTAGTCAAGAAAGAGCTTTTGACCAAATCGACTACCAAAGACTTCGTGCTGTTAGTCGCCGGGTTCACCGTCAAAGTTGGCGTAGGCCACCAGCTGAAAATGACAGAGCTGACGATTTGGCACCACCACTACGGCCTACAGTTACACATTTAAGCTTCGAAAGAGCGGCTGTGTCTGATTTGCCATCCCCTCAGGAAGATGACATGGCACTCACTACTCCTTCCCAAAGTGAAAGCAATAATGTATCAACGTCTTCAGAAAATTCTGCTGTGACACACGGAACTTACCGCACACTTACTCTGCCGTTGGCACAGTCAGCAATTGATTGGGCCGGTCTTGAGACAACCCCATGCACAAGGTTCCCCGGGGGCTGCATTCCTAAAATGGACGAAATTTTAGACAAATTGATGAAAGAGAAAAGCTATGACAAGAACATTCGTCCGGGTGTGTACGAAGCATCGACTCAAGTTTGGGCTGATTTTCACATCCGCTCTCTTCTTGGCATCAACGAAGTGGACATGGAGTTCAAAATGACTATCGCTCTCACGTTAGACTGGATAGACGATCGGCTGTCAGTGGATTACCGATATCCCGATCATATTATTTTCCCACCAAGAGTTCGAATTGATGAAGACCAGGCTAAGCAGATTTGGACCCCACAAGTGACTATCTCTTTTAGGAGCGAATGTTGACAATTTTTTATTCCAATTCTCAGAAAAATACTCGAAAACCCCAATTTGAGAAAAACCTCCGCGGAAATTCATTAACTCCTTTGTCCTCGAACAAAGGGCTACATGCTGATAAGCTGACGCCCATTGTATTCCAACAAAGGGTCGCATGTTGATAAGACTTGATAAGGCCGCATGCAAATCAACCGAAGGAGCGACCCACACATAACGTCCCACCATATATCTTGGGTCTGTGCACAAATGATTTCCCAATTTTTACTAATAATTATGTATACATTTTAAATGCATTCGGGTACTTCATTACATCCAGTACAGCCATTTAAATATTTCTCACGATTTCAATGGTTTCGCACATGTGTCCGGTTACCGGTTGCCATTTTAAATTTCACAACCAATGTCAAAACGTGCATTGACACCAATGTAGTGCTCTTTGGACCCGTTGCTTTAATTATGACAACCGAATCAAATTATGCAATTTTAATGTAATCAGCGGTTTCCCCAAAGTGTCCGGTACCCGATGAGACGCATTACCATTGAAACCATAACAAACAATGTCAAAACACGCATTGTCACAAATTGTAAGCTTTTGGGACACGTGGTTTTCATTATGACGACCGATTCCAATTACGCAATTTTAATGAATTCCGAGGTTTGTTCAAAGTGTGCGGTACCCGACAACGCATTAACATTTACAACATAATCAACAATGTCATAACATGCATTTCTACACCCGTTGCCTTCATTATTATGACCGATTCCAACTATGCAATTTTCATGAATTTTTTGGTTTCTTAAAGGTGTCTGGTAACCGATAACTGATTAACATTGAAAACATAAGAATCAATGTCAAAACACTGAGGCACAGAAATTTAAAGCTTTCTGCATCGGTTGCGTTCATTATGACGACTGATTCTAATATTGCAATTTTCAGGAAATTCGTGGTTACCTAACAGTGTCCGGTAACCGATTCATATTGCAAACATAATAAACAATTTCAAAACATGTATTTCCACAAATTTAATGCATTTTTACACCCGTTGCGTTCATAATTATGCCCGATTCCATTTTTGCAATTTTAATGAATTTTGTGGTTTCTTAAAGGTGTTCGGTAACCGATAACGGATTAACATTGAGAACACAAGAAACATTGTCAAAAGACTGATTCACACAAACTTAAAGCTTTTTAGTGCCGTTGCGTTAATGGTGATGACTGATTACAACTATGCAGATTTTAGAAATTTCGCGGTTTCCTAAAAGTATCCGGTACCCGATAACGCAGTAACAATTACAACATAACAAACAACGTCAAAACTCACATTGACAACACTAAAAACTATGTGAAAACAAGCATTCTTATAAAATTAATGTTTTTTGGACCTGTTGCGTCCGTTATGACAACCAATTCTAATTAAACAATTTTCAGGAATCCTGCGGTATCCTAGTAGTGTGCGGTTACCGGTAACGGATTAACATTGAAGACATAAGCACACATGGTCACAAATTTAAAGCTTTTTGAACCCGTTGCTTTCATTATGAGGATGGATTCCAATTACGCAATTTTAATGAATTCCGCGGTTTCTTCCAAGTGTCCGGCAACCGGTGCCGGACCCTCATTCAAAATTAAAACCAATGTGAAAATTTAATGTTTGTGTACTCGTTCCGCTACTTAGAGCAAATCTTTCCATTTATGCAATTTTCGTCAATTCTGCGGTTTTATGAATGTTTCCGGTAACCGGTCATAGATCCTCATTGAAAATATTACAACCAATGTGAAAACACGCTTGTCTCGAATTTAATGTTTTCCTAACCCGTCTCGTTCCTTATAACTACCGATTCCAATTAAGCAATTTTCGTAGATTCCGCTGTTTCATGAATGTCTCCGGTAACCGGTAACGCATTGACACTTAGTGTATTGCAACTAATATTAAAACACGCATTTTCATACATTCAATGCTTTTTCTGAAGTGTTCCTTGCATTCTGATAACCGATTCGAATTATGCAATTTTCATCAACGCCGATGTTTCAAAATAGTGTCCGGCAACCGACAATTCAAATATTACAACGAATGTTAAAACACGCATTTTCGTAAATTCAATGTTGTTCGAACCGTTTCTTTCATTTTGACGGCAAATGCAAATTCCAAAATTATCATCAATTCCGATCTCATAAATGCGGCCGGTTGCCAATGCCAATTTCAATTATAACACCCAATGTCAAAACAAGAATTTTTTTAAATTTCATGTATTTTTGAACCGTTGCTTTAATTTTGAAGACAAATGCGAACTATGCAATGATCATTGCATAATGATGTGATCATCGATTCTGAGGTTTCATAAATGTTCGGTAACCGATTGAGTATTTTAATGATGTAAACAATATTAAAACATCCATTATGTACATTGTATGATTTTTGGATAGCCTCTTTTATGAACAACCTCAATATCATCAATTTCGCAACTTCAATTATCACGTACCTTTGAATTAAGTTTATGACATGAGCACCATCTAGTGGTGTGCGTGGGAACTTGTGGGTGCCATGACTCATCGCTTATCACTATAATTAGTGGTGCGACTGCCATAACTCGGTCAGTTCGCCGTTGGACGTTGTCCTGAGCACATCCATGTGGTTGTCGGTTTTGTCAAATTCTTCGGTTCCCGTTGAAATCCATCTTTAATTGTGCTTTGGTCGTGTTGCAAATGAATTGTTTCAACTTTGTGCAAATATGTTCTATGGATAGTCTGCGACGTGTGTACTTCACTAGGATAAATTCTTGGATTCCTCTGACAATAAACAAGGTGAGTCGTCGTGAGAATAAGACGTCGTTTTTTGGTTCTTTTTCTAACATCTTTATCGAATAATTGATTACGACAATAATTTGTCCAACAAGCACATGACAGTAGTTCGTAGTGTTTTTAAATATTTGAATTATAACACCCCGTTTCCGATTTTCTAAAAACTAGATGTCAATAATGGTCCGAACCGGGAGCAATAGATTGAATTGGATTTGGTACTGAAACTGAAATTGTCGAATGCACTTGAATTAGTAATGGAGGACACTTTGACCGAATCTGTACATCCCGTTCAAGTTCCTGCTCCTGAAGCTCAAATAACTGATCAAGATGCAGGTAAATACCGTCGGTTATATTCCAAATCCTTCTGTGCCTTTTGCTTACATTTTTTGTATAATTATAAGACGCATTTCGAAATATTTAAAATTGGATGAAAATAATGCTCCGGACCCAGTGCAACCCATTGAATTGGATGTATTAGTAGAACAAAACTTGTGGAAACCACTTGAAGCAACCTTGGAGGACACTTTGACGGAACCGGAAGCTGCTTTTGATGTTTCTGCTCGTGAAGGTAACATTTTTTTAGCGAGACGCTGGTAATTATGTCGGATTACACCATCAATGATATCCCGAAGAACCTTGTGCACCTTTTCATTTCCAGTGTTTAATATTATAAAACCTAATTTTGTTTGAATTAGATAATTATTATGCGCCGGACACGGAGCAACACGTTGAACTGCACGCGGCACTTGAAAAAACGTAGTGGAATCCACTTATTGCAATAATAGAGGAGATTTTGAGGGAACCCGTGGATGTCGTTCGTGAGCCTGCTGCTGGTACCAAAAATATCTAAATTAATGCAATTATACATGGTACGTCCAGTAAATCTTCACAGGTCAGTGTTTGTTTACTTATCGTTTGCAATTTTTGCAGAAGAACCTTCGTCTTTGAACAAGTAAGCTGCCCGTGTCCGACAACCAATCCGCGTTCCATGTGATTCAACACTGTATTGAAGCATAATTACATTTCTCTTTTCAATAAATACAATTTTTCGAAGGGCGTCTTACAATTAATGAATAATGATAAACTTAACTGAAATATTAAGCAGATAGACGTGCTAATATCAATTTCAAGCGAAAGCGATAATGTCTGCTTCGGAAACTTCATTTCAAGCATAATTGTTATGTGCATTCTGATATTTTTCTGTATATTTTATGCGCCACGTAGTCCAATACAATTTTTTTCGCGATTTCGCAAGGTCCACTAATTGAACGCTATCTCAAATAAACTTCAAGTTTAATGCAATCGGTTGCAGATGCCAGGTGCATTCAACTATCGCTATCGGTTCCCAATGTCACGTCGATTCAAGTTTCGGTTCTCGATGCCAGCTGTATTCAAGTATCGGTTCCCCATGCCAGCTAAATTCAAGTATTGGTTGCCCATGACAGCTGCATTCAAGTTTCGGTTCCCAATGTCATGTCGATTCATGTATCGGTTCTCCATGCCAGCTGCATTCAAGTATCGGTTCCCCATGCCAGCTACATTCAAGTATCGGTTCCCCATGCCAGCTACATTCAAGTATCGGTTCCCCGTGACAGCTGCATTCAAGTGTCGTTTCCCGATGCCAACTGCATCAAAGTACTTCTAATTGTGTTTGTTGTCACTACCTCATTTACATGATTATTCATCACATTTATTACGTGATCTTGGGGTCAACCTTGGCATTACAGCAGGAACGCTACGTTGTCCAAGACAATCTTTTTTACGATTTCGCAATGTCCACTAATTGAACGCTATCTCAAATAACCTTCAAGTTTAATACAATCGGTTGCCGATGCCTGGTGCATTCAACTATCGCTATCGGTTCCCAATGTCACGTCGATTCAAGTTTCGGTTCCCAATGTCAGCTGCATTCAAGTATCGGTTCCCCATGCCCGCTACATCAAAGTACGGGTTCCCCATGACAGCTGCGTTCAAGTATCGGTTCCCAATGTCATGTCAATTCAAGTATCGGTTCCCAATGTCATGTCGATTCAAGTTTCGGTTCTCGATGCCAGCAGCATTCAATTATCAAATCCCCATGCCAGCTGCATTCAAATATCGCTTCCCCATGACAGCTGCATTCAAATATCGCTTCCCCATGACAGCTGCATTCAAGTATCGGTTCCCAAAGCCAACACTAAATGCATCGAAGTACTTCTATTTTTTGTTGCCCTTCCTCATTTACATGATTATTCATCGCATTTATTAAGTGGTCCTGGGGAAAATCTCGGTATTACAGCCGGTATGATATTGCGTGTTTTTAACTAAGCGCCACCTAACTAGGGTCCTAAGAGCTTGGTCAATATCGCGTCAACTGTTCGCTCAAGCAACTCGGTATAGCGCTTGCCCGAACCACTTACAAGTTCGCGTTCTACGTGTGGCCACGTAGCGTCTTTTACCACTAGCCAAATATACTGTTAGTTTACATGATATACGAAGTATAAAACGCCGCGATGTCCGCATGTTTTCTAATTCGGTCTCGTTGCCAAGCTAATGGTCCACAAAGTAAAGTTCTGGCTTTGCTGTCTCCGTGGGTGATTTCAATAACCAATCCTAATTCGCATTTAAAGCAATATCTATGCGTCCATCTCGATTTGGGCCTAGTAAGACTTGCATGGAAACAACACCTGCATTTGCCTGGCATTAGGATTGTAGCAAAACTCTTCACGACAATTGCTTTGTTCCGTCGCACGGAGTCGGATGTCATACACCTTGGACACGTTCAAGCGCGTGTCTTCGTCAGCGTTGATATTCCATTTCTGTCTCGAACGGATACTAAAGTTGTGACAAAATTCCGAAATCGTCTTTTCAATAAGCATGAAACAGTGCCAAAAATACGCGACCGACCACAAAGTGGTCGTGGCCACGAAACTGGGTACCCCCTTCTAAAAAAATTGATACCCCGTTGTAAAGAAGTTGCTACCCCTTGTACAAACAATTGATACCCCGCTCCCAAAAAAATTGGTGCCCCCTTGCCTACAAAATTTTATTCTCTTTACACCCACAAAAATGTACACCCCCTACCGACACAAAATTATATCCGCTACTCACACAAAATTATACCTCCTACCCACACAAATTTATATCGCCTTGCATAAAACAATGACACTCCTTTACCAACAACAATTATACCCTGTTTCCAAAAAATGGAACCCCTTTCCCAAAAAAAGTATACCCCGTTGCAAAAATAATCCTAAGGGAATGGGGGGAGACTAGCCTAAAAGCCCCGCAGCCAACTGCGGGTGAAACCTTGAGCTCCCGGGGGGAAAGACAAGTGCACAATCTCCAAAA
>JAQIWI010002549.1:0-12117 GCA_034698825.1 Deuterosminthurus bicinctus | reverse complement strand
GTCCCAAGAATGGAAAAAACAGCTTGCATCTTGTTTTTAGTTTTATCGGCAGTGCTTGCAATTCCATTACCAGAGGCGGTCTCATTGGTATTACCTGTGATTCCACAGTAAATTTCTATTCCTAACGTGTAATTCGAACATACACAACGTTCGCTCAAGAAATTTCCAGCTTCATTCAGTTTTATTGTATTTCCCTCAGATGAAATCCAGGTAAGTGAATTCAATTCTACAAAAGGTTGAATTTTGAATTATTCAAGCTCAGTATAAAATGAGACTGTATGATTTGATTTTGTAGTGTTGGGACCCGCCGGCAACAGCCGAGGCGCATTCTTACGTGAAACTTTACAGTTGAAAAATCGGAGGCCAAATCCGGGAGAAGAGCAAAAGGCATGGCTCCCTCTTTCTGCAGCTGACATAAACGGATTCCAAAGACAGGATAGTGAAAACTTTCTAGTGTTTCCGGAAGTTTCGGAACGTACCGTTGGAGTGGGCACCATTGTAAAATCTGAAACCCGCATTATCTTTTCATCACAAACTCACCAACCGACTCGGTTAGCTGGTGGGCTGGTCGGTTAGCTGGTGGGCTGGTCGGTTAGCTGGTCGGTTAGCTGGCTGGCTGGTGAGTTAGCTGGCTGGCTGGTCGGTTAGCTGGCTGGTTGGTGGGCTGGTCGGTTAGCTGGCTGGCGCGTGGGCTGGTCGGTTAGCTGGCTGGCGCGTGGGCTGGTCGGTTAGCTGGCTGGCCTGTGGGCTGGCCGGTTAGCTGGCTGGTTGATCGGTTAGATGGCCGGCAGGTGGGCTGCAGCGCTGCTCGGTTGGCTGGCTGGCTGGTTGGTTAGCAGGCTAGCTGGTTGGCTAGTGGATTAGCTGGCTGGCTTAATTTTTTATATATATAGCGAAAAGACCAATATTTTTACAATTGCACCTAAGGGATGAATTTGCAGCTTCATAATTATTCCAATTAAGTGATATCACAGATGACTTAACACTTGGCATCGGAGCAAACGTGCTACCAAAGCTTGTGCGTCCACACTCACTGCGTAACTGCGTTCACCCGTTTGCTTAGTTTACTCTAAGGTAACATAATGTTGATGCTAGGCCAAGCAATCTGAAAGAGAAAATGTATTTGCTTCCAGTACAATTGAAAGCGGGCACAACTAATCTGATCGTGGCAGTTCTCATTAAAATTAGTATTATAGTAGCTGAAACAATAATTGTCTCAGTCTACCAGCAGGTGCACATTTAAGCTGATGATTATTTACTTTTGCCATGATAAACTCAAACAGCACTTGATACCCATTATAACATGGTTAATAGCCCTAAAGCGAGAGATTGTAACACCTGGCTGGCTGGTCAGATATCTGGCTGGTTGGCTGGTCAGATAGCTGGCTGGCTGGCAAGGAAGTTAGCCAGACGGGTGGTCAGCTTTTTGGTTCCTCATATAGTTGTTTAGCTAGGTGGTTGGCTATTAAGGTGACTGGAAAGGCGGCTAGGGCGGTTAATTGGCTACAAGCACATGAGATTTTTGTGTTCTTGATGCAATGCAACATTTTTTCACCCCTCGAGCTAGACGAAACGGTCTTTATTTTTTAATGCTTTTTGGTTGCTTTGGCAACGGTTCCTGAGGTATGTGTTGGGCCTAGGGCACGGTCAAACGGCTAAGAAGGGTTTTAGGACGTGCTCTTTCAGAATCTGTTGTTGTTTTTGAACTGTGACGTCGGGTTCTATTTTTTAATGCTTGTTGGTTGCTTTGGCAACGGTTCCTGCGGTATGTGTTAGGCCTAGGGTATGGTCGAACGGCCCAGAGGGGTTTTCGGACGTGGTCTTTCAGAATCTGTCGTTTATTTTGACCTGCGACGTCGGGTTCTATTTTTTTCCCTGGTCGCTTTGCTTTTCTCACACTGTGCAATGATTGATGATTGCCCTTCACAATAACAAAAAGATCAAACAAACACAAAATCAAATCCCACCACCAGTTGGCGTTCGAAAAGCATTTCGCGCCATGACGTCACACAATATAGCAAAAGCATATCCACTAAATATGTACACAACTTTTACCCGGACTTTGTTTTCAACACTTAATTCTACCTCCAACTTTCACCGCGCCAAAACCCGGGAAAACAATTTTTGCCCATCTTTTAATTTTCAAAAGGCACAATGGCAAACGATTGCCTTCCATTTGACATCATCATCAGTCCCCACAAATCTCCCTAGCGCGCACCAGGCTTGCGTCAAAAACACATTCTTTTTTGACGACCCACACTCCCCAACCATTTCAGTAGTTGCGCTTATATTTATATACAGCGCAACTAAAAACTAAAGGGTGCCAATACTTTTGCGGCGTGAGATTTTCTGACCTCTTAAGTTATCCCCCCACATAAAGCGACTGGGTGGGGCGATTCACCACAAACTCTGGCTTCGAGAACTAGGATAAGTGCTTGGACTTTACCACAAGTTTCAGCCGTCTACCACCAACTATGCACCCAGCAGAAATGGCAGAACATTTTTTTGTCCATGGTGCTAATACTTTTGCCAAGATAGTGTACGTCTACCCACGCCTGGAATATAACTCCTTTTTTACAGTTGAAAAGTAGCTTTAATTTTTTCCACTATACAGTAAATTGCCCACTCACTTAACTACAATATTAAGTAGGTATAAAGTAGAAAGACTGCGACGCTTTTTGCTTCTGAATTCATAAGTAAGATCTGGGCCCGGACAGGAGCTCCATCGATCGACTTAGCTAATTAAAACTTATTGCCGTGGAAGTTGTTGAATTTTTAAGGCAGAGCATATGGAGACTCCTTTGCCAACTGCTTTCCTGTATTAGAAGGAATTACAATGCAATGTGAATGAAAATACATGAACACGGTTGAGAAATTTATAAGGAGCAAAAGCTTCGTCATTTATTAGTTTCTATCTTAGAAAAGAATTAAATGCAGAGTAGAAAGTACGTAAATCAAGCAAAATTAAATTACTGTCATCGACATTCAAAAGCGACATTCTAAAGCTCGAGCAGAAAGAGAAGCTGATTCAGGATTTCATCCCAAAGACCGAGTGGCACTGCGATATTATATTCGGTGAAAATACCAACATTAAGTACAACTGGTTTCATTGCTTTTCCCCATCTTAACCCAGCTGCTTTATCCTCTGCAGACATTCGGCTAAAGCATTTGGTGTAACGTGACCGCAGCCTGCCGACTGTTTCTTCAGTTGCATTGATTACAACTAGAGCATCGTAGCAAAGTCCAAACTCGATTACAAATATTGCGAAGGCCGCATATGGGCAGAAGAGGTAGATGTATATTGGGAGCTCAGTGTGACGGAAAGTAATGTAAAGACAAACGACGATGGCACTGGAGGACACGAAGAGTGTAATAGGACTTGTGACTTTGTACCAAACTTCCATTGATGCGTTGTAGACTTTGAATAACCGGAACATTTCTGTCATTTTTTTGTACTGCGCACCATTGTTTAAGGAGTGCTTACTGCAAAAGGAACAAATAAGTTTTACAATTCCGCAAGTTATAAGTTAGTACAGTAAATTACCTCATGGTCTGTCCAAATAAATTAAGCAAGCCGATGCTGATGATGAGAACGCAGCCGCCAATCGCTGCCATGAGAGCTGTGAACACTCCAGTCATCAACTCAAATGGACAGAAAATGAGCTGACACCAGATCTCCGGCATGTCTGGAAGTATTTGTCTCATTTGATATTGCATGGAGACAGGCAGGTCAGGGAACACCAAAGTCAAAACAGTCAGTAACAATGGAGCCAGTGAAAGAATTCCTCCAATTCCTACAATTTTAATGCTCAACGCAACATCCTTAAACATGTGCACTGGCCTTCCTTGAACTTCTTCTAGACTTTCGACGACCTGATGCCAAGTGTTCATAAGTTGGACGGTCTCCTTACTCACCAAAATATTGCAACAGCCCATACCAACACCAAGTACCAAGAAAACAAGAATGTAATTAATGTAATGTAACAAGTTGTAATTTTGAATTCCTCGAATATTAAGTACGAACAAACGTAAATAATGTTCATAATACGAGCAAATAAAAAGAAAATAACAAAATAGTGGAAGAATTTGTCCAACTTTGTAGTGATGAGAGAACATATGCCGTCCTGGAATTTCATTGGAACTGCGTGGAAAGTGCAGGCTGTGTAAGCTAAAGAATTGAAAACAAACTGTGCGCATTTTGCCAAAGCTAAGGACGAAGTTCCTTTTTGACTGAATTTGGCAACACCCTCGACGTGGGATCTGCTCAGTGGTTTTGGTAATTTTTCTATCGCTTTACCTAATCCACGACGTCTTTGATTTCCACGCTTGACTGCCATTCTTGTTTTGTTTAGTAAAGTGAAACTGCAGTGTTTTAGCACAACTTTGATTCTAATTTCAAAACAATTATTAAAAATCCTATTTATGAAAAAAGAGCAAGAAATTCACTACCACTCCTGCCGTCTCAGAGGTGCTGTGACTACTGTTTAGAAACCTGCCACAATGTCCATTTAAACGCCTGTAGAAATTTCTAGACCCGTGGAATGTTTGCTTCGTTGCCAGGTAACTATGGTTTTCGGTACTTAATGAGTTCATGATATTGAAGACTGGGCTATAAAGGAGTCTTTTTAAAGCCCTGACAAGTGTGCAAGTTTCCACTTGTTAGACGCATTTATATAAGGACATCAGAGCTTTCAACCATGAATTCACAATGACTTTCCCTCCTTTACTGTGTTCATGCTGAAACCATCAAAAAGTTTTTCTCCCGGATTTTTTGTCGTTTGATCGATATTTGAGCAATAAATATGTATTTGAACTCTATTTACTAACAGAGTAGAATTCTAAAGAAATTAGAAATGAATTCTCTGTTCATAACAAGCGAGCAAAAGCTCTATGCTCCACAAGTTTTCTCGAACAGGAGCATTCCAGAATGTTCCGTAACGTGATTTCTAAAGATGATAGCAACTCGTAGTCTCGACTTTGCTGCCGCAATCCAACTGTGTCTATCTGCAGCAAAAACTGCAAAGACTGCAGACAAGCGCCTTGTAAAATTCCTGGCGTTAATTATAAAGCAAGATGCCGTTGACCACAAACCTAACTCAACGTGGTCTCGACGTGGGCGTTAATGGAATTAGAATGTTTATCATCAAAATGGTTCGCTATTCAATTTAATTTTACTTTATTTAAAAATTACGCTTTATCATTGCCAGTTGGATAGGATCGGAACAAGCTCTTTCTCTAACTTCCCCATTGGTCACACTTTGCGAACCCTTGTGGAACCACCAATCTGACAAATTGTTGACTTGATACACGCGACTTTCTTCCATCGTCCACATTTTGTACAAAGCGAACACCAAGCCTGTTTAAAATAAGACACTTCTGCTCGGTAATATTCGGTCAATGTATATTGCTCGGTTATATCAACAAAATACCCCAAGACTCTAGTTCCAGAATTTGTATTCAAAGTTCCTGTAGCTATCGGATGTCAAAAGTTATTCACGAAAGAAAGTGTATAACTTAGGCTGGCACACACTGTATAACGCTTTGCGTGCCAGTTCCTTCTACCCATTCCTGGATTAACTCCTTTTTTACGAAAGAATCGTAGCTTTAATTTTCTTCCATCACACAGTAAAATTTCCATTCATTTAGCTATTAAGGAGGTATAAAGTAGAAACGCTGCGACACTTTTCGCTTCTGAATTTATAAGTAGATCTGGGCCCGGACGGGAGCTCCATCGATTGCCTTAGCTAATTAAAAATTACCCCCGTGGGAGTTGTTGAGTTTCTAAGACAAAGCATAAGTAAACTCTTTTGCCCACAACTTTCCTGTTTTAGGAAGGAATAAAAATGCAATGTGAATAAAAATACATGAACACGGTTGAGCTGTTTATGTCAGCAGGGAGCAAAATCTTTGTGATATGTATTTTGTATTGTATTTGTATTTGGCTTTATTGTCAAATCACCTCAGTGCATGGCACTGATTTTCAGGGACGGACAATTCTATTGACTATTGATACTTAAAACTAGTTGAATTAAAATTAGCAGTAGCATTATTGGTAGCGCGGGTCAAACCGGCGAAGAATAATCCAGCTAGTTAAACCGTTTACGATTTTTTTAAATGAGACGTCTGCTGATTCTAGAGCATGAGGGATCATATTCCATAATTTTGCAGCTCGATATTGAAAGCAGTGGCTGAAAAACTTACTTCTAGAGAGAATTAACAGATTATCACTCAGTATAGACTATCTGTCTGATGGTGGTCGCATTATTTCACATATGCATGCTAGCTTTACTGGTTGTCTTAAAAGTGAGCGAGTGAGGCACACCGTAACGTAAGTGTGGCACTCAAAAATACTAAAAATTTCAAGTTTTTCATAAAGTAAGGCTAACTCATTGATTTTCTTAACCTTTTTAGTTGTACTAGGAGCCACAGCCCCGTGCTTGTAGAAACTGTGACCACCAAGAAAGATACATTTAAGGATGTGATCAATTGTATCCTTGTTGATTCAGGATTTCATCCCATAGATCAATTGGCACAGCCATGTCAAATTTCCCCACCTTAATCCAGCTGCTTTATCCTCTACAGACATGCGGCTAAAGCATTTGGTGTGACGAGACCGCAGTCTGCTAACTGTCTCTTCAGTCTCATTGATAACAACAAGACCATCGTAGCAAAGTCCAAACTGTATGAAAAATAGTACCAAAGCGGAGTATCGGCAGAAGAGGTAGATGTATGGGCGGCATGCGTTCATCTCTCCAGGTCCGGTCGCCTTGGTCGAATCAGGGAATTGAACCCTCAATATGGCCTCTTGAACGGGGCTCTTAGCCCCCAGACCACGGTGACTTGTCTGCTATTTCTTTATAGACTGCTTGAAGAGCAAAATACTTTATCCTTCTTATAAGTTTTCTCGAGAGGTTTATGATAGAATTTTTCACAATGACTTTGTTTTCCTTCTTAATACATACAGTGAATTCAAACATATGGGAAGCAATTGGTAGATAACCCATTAATTTGAGTGCGAACATATACTTACTTTAAGTATTCTTATTACATAGCGCTGTAAAGTTTCATGCTTGCTAGATGCAAACTCTCACAGTAACAACAACATGATGCGTGCGGGGATAGCTACCAGCATCTGCTCTTCGTTTGTAGTAACTTTGATATTTTTGTCAAAAATTACTTGTGGCCAGCCTATTTTAAACAAAAATGTAACAATCAGTATTGGAACTTTAATACTTCCTGGCACACAATATTCTTTTGTGTATATTTTCGACACAGGCGATAGTATTTTCGTATATGCAGAGCTGACTGCAATAATAGACAATGACGTGGATGGAAAATTGACATTTAAACGTCAAAATCTTGAGCTATCACGAATGCGGCATAATAAACCAGAAATTTTTGGATTGGTCCTCATTGGAAGTCGAAACTTTAAGCGTGCTCCGCTGTTGCTGAAAGAAAATTGTGAGGCTGATGGACTCGGCGGCTGTTTTTTCACAGAAACTTGGATGTTTGTTGTCACTCAGAATCAGAACCCATCAGCCCCAAAGCTAGTTCAATGGGGCTTTAAAAACCCTCTTCTCCTTGCGCATGTCTCATTAAGTGAACCAACCGTGAGAACTGAATTTATTATATACAGCCATCCAACTCCGATCCATTTTACCAACTGTACTGACAAGGACCATAATAATTGTTTGCATGAAGTTCGAAAGCGTTATGACTCGGCATTGCGCATGCGCCAAACATGTACCGATGGTCTTGACTACGATGATGTATCCACTCTTCCTGTTGCAGCATTAAGACTACTGCCGATTTTGGGTTGCCGCAATGACAGCAAGTACAATGGCACACCCTCGTTTGAAGTGTGGCCCATTCTAGAAACAAGTGGCGGTAACAACTATCCGGAAGGCAACGACTTTATTATGAGCACCAGGGATTCTGCAATATTGTACATGATTTCTCCGTCAACGCCACAAACAAATCGGAACCCATACACGTCGCCCTTGGAACCGTCCACCTGGCTCTTTCTGGCTGTTAGTCTATTTTTGTGCGGACTACTCGTCTTCAAGTTGCAGGGGAAGCGTCAAAATTTGGAGCGATTGAGTGTAGCATGGCTCATGTGCATTCGTTTAGCCCTTGATCAGCAGATGAGCTCAATGAGACCTAGAAGATTCATGGCAATAATAGCCATTTCCACCATGCTCTTTACCAACTTATACCGCTGCTATTTGAACTCTGAGTTCACTGTTGTAGAAACCGGGAATCCAAATAATATCAGCAGCATTGCTGACCTTCTATTCACCAATTCAAATGTTAGTCTGGTCCTTGCAGATGAGCATTGCGAGGTGGTAAAAAAACACCGAAGGGGACCAGAGTTGCAGGATCACTACGTAAATATGGATATTTGCGCCGAACTGGGTGGTGACTTGGACGAGTGCGGGTTTATAAATCGGATATATGTTTTATATCTACTGCTAAATTACACATCAGAGATGTTCCCACGACCCATACGTAAGCTCAGGGGACGGTTACATTCAGTACCTGTCATCTGCGCAAGCGAGATTCATGGTGTGATTGCTGAAAGAATGGCTCGTAGACAAATGTTACCAGCCTTTTTAACCTCGCAAGCTGACTTTCCTTTAACTTGGTTTACAATAACAGAAAGCACGGTGGATTTTCGGGAACAAAAATACACGTACAAATTGGACAAGAAAATCAGTTACTTTTCTCCTACTCTTGGAGTTCAATTTCCATTGCGACTCAAGTCAAGTCAGGATTGGATTCGTAGGAATTTGAGGGCTATAGCTGACTCTGGGATACTGAGTAAAGAGACGCATGGTGATAAGAACCTCAGAAGGTCAAACAGAAGGCTGTGCAGTATGCTGAGGTCTTCAGAATTAGAATTTCAGCCCATTTCATTAGCTAATAACTCTTGGTTTATTGTCATCATGGAGTTTTGCTCCATTTGTCTTGCAACAAGTACGCTAGCCTTTGCTTTGGAGCTGTTTATTGCTATGAAAGCTACACAACAGTCATATTAGTGTCGTGAGGAATGCTATTATCGTAAATTACCTGCGCTTGTAAGTCAGGGGTATACATTTATCCTTCTCTACGCTGTAAGTTTGAGATGATTGGATGAATCACAGGTGATATTAGGGATCAACTTGGGATGTAATAATGAGCCGTATGAGGACATACGCACTGTGTATATCAAGAGCCAATTGTCCAGAGGTCTTTATTGGTCCATGTCCAACGGCCAACTCCCCGATCCACTCATCACGCGTTCATGTGCTGGACTTTACAAGTCCATTACATTTACATTACACTCATAATAACATTCATAATCCAACCGGGTTATACATTATACATAAAAATACTAAAATAACGAACTCGTGAGCTCGAAAACAAAACGTTGTCTCGCTACAGTACAAAATACATGTAACGGTAAAAGGGAAAACAATAAGAGGGCAACACAGTATACAAAATCCCAGCATAAGTATGGGGATCTCAGTTAGTGAAGGTTATATCTCTTCATCAAAGTGGTTATAGTTTGATGATTTACTGGGAATTTTACTGGGTGAGGTGAAAACTTAATTGTACCGGAAAATCACAAGAAATTTTGCTAGGAACAGAAGACATTTATATGAAAGAACACAAAATATTACTGGGTAATGAATGAAGTAATATGAAGTTCATGAATTCCAGCGCCTTCTTCTCTTCCACTGACGAAACTTGAGCGACATTTGCATGAGTAGCCACTGTATCCGAACAGTCTTCAAAGGTTCCAGCGTTGCAAAATGTTGAGCCACAACTTGGGCATTCGTATCGTTTGAGTTGAGTAATTAGCTGGTGGGGAAGAGGGGTAGATTTAAGAAGGAAACATCTTAAATCTCTCAAAATTTATAAACTTTAATTATACGTAAAAAAATGTGTAGTAAACTGGGTGTACCATTATAATGTCGCTTCAATAGTTCAATATTATTGAAAAAAAACGAAACAAGTAAACTGGATGTTATTTAAACTGTTCAAGTTCCTTTTCAGAACCGATAGGTCAAATTTGCAACTGTATACTTCCACAATTATAGTTCTTAAAGACACATGTGCATAGGGGTAGGTAAATACCTTACGACTTGAAGATGAAGATTACAACTCAAAATTAGCTCAGGTACCGGAGGAACCGAATGGAAAAAATTCGCAACAGTCTCTTTGTTTCCATTAGTTCACAGTGGAAAGAAACGCAAATGGGCCTATCTGACAGCTCAGTTGTTGCCTATTTAAATCATAAGAACCCACAAGCCTCTTAGAATATGTCAATTAGCATGTAAAAGTTCATTCATTTTATCATGCAATAACATACAGGCAAAAAACAACGAGTTCAACTCGCTGTCAGCGTCAGCATTGACAAGACGGCTGCTGAAGAATGAGAAAAGGCGATAAGGAAATGAGACTGATAAGGATTTTAGCTTGACAAGGGACGCAAACAAAAATTGACAGTTTTAGCGGGCAAAATGAACATAATTTCATGGGAAATATATTCACTTTTTAATTGTAGCTTTGACAATTATCTAACAACAATTATGGAGTATAACATGGTAGAATTCAAGTGGCCAAAGGCGTTAGCTTTGGAGTAATTGGTGCTGGTGTGCACCAAGTCTAAATGAAATTTTTAGTGGGATTTACTGGACTCTTGGAAATTTCTTTTCACTTTACTTCAATTGTTAGTTAATTGGATTGGCAAGCTTGTTTCAAATTACGTAGTCCTGCTAAATTGCTATCAAAATCTCGCAACCAAAATTAAATCTTTGAGTATAATTGCATTCAAATTACACGTGTGACATCCATGCACTCTCCTACCCTCCGTGGGGTTTGTGAGCCCACCATTCAGTACGGAATGTGATTCCTTGTGGAACCCTGAGCTGGGCTATTGCTCAACTAAATACAAAGAACGTCAACATGCAGTATGTGAAAATCAATCAACTAATGAATGTGCCATGAGGCTCCCCTTGACAAAATCGATTGCCTCTTTCAAATAAACTGTAACTTTGCATGATGGCAGGGAACTCGGCCAGCCGACAATAGACACGAAGAGGAGCTGGTCGATGGACAAAATACAAAGGACCTGTCAATCAGAACTCAGTCAGACTTTCCCCTGTCAGCTCATAAGTGTGTGCAGCTCAAATGACAGGTGTTTCAGCGTAATACTATGTGTGCTCTTTGTAATGACTGTACCCTTCTTCCTCCTCGTTCCCTTTCCCCTCCGTTTCCGCTTGTTTTCCTCTAACATGCCAAAGACAAACTGGAATTTCCTACAGAATGTAAATGAGCTATCCAACAGTCGCACTCAATAAGAGCAAACTCACACGCACAAGCCAGAACTTGGCAGTGCCGAAAACACTTCTGTCCAGTGCATGTTGATGTTGACACTCTCCGTGTTGAGTGAGGGCGAAAGCCGAGCTCAGTCAGTTCCTCACACAGAATCACATTTTTCTTGGGATAATGCGCTGCTAGTTATCACAATAGTCAAAGTGTGAACAGTTTCAACGCGGGAGTTGACTCATCCAGAGTAATGGACTGCATGGGATCAATGAATGAATTCTGTCACTGTGGATATTATCGTCAGTACGACTGTCTACACTACAAAGGTACGTCCATTTTTCTTTCTGTCACAAGCCAATTTAACAAACTAAGGAATACGACTTGATGTAATGTAGTACAGAATCTGTAATCGCCCTTTTAAGGTTTTGGATGTGAAAGCCCTTGCAGATCCGGGAAGGTTGAACTCGGGCCGAATTAAGTTCAGTGGGGCTGATGGGATTATTCTTGAATTGAAGAGGTGAGAGCTGAATATTTTTAGTTGGCTGGGTGTGCATATCGTAGAAAAATGGAGCTGGTGGCCATGAAAATCTGAACCTTTAGCTTGGGAAATGAATTGAAATTTTAGCTCGTTTTATTCTTACATTTGTTATGTATATTCATTGAATTTATTTCGGATTTTCAGATAAAGTCCTACCACTGCCTGCTGCATACTCAGTATTTTGCATCAGAGCTGTCATCATCCTTGCTGATCTATTAGGAGGCTATGACATTGGCTCACGGAGGAATATTCTTCTCGTCGTTCTC